>JAIUZE010074662.1:0-43859 GCA_022085475.1 Heliosperma pusillum | reverse complement strand
GAGACCAACTCCCGACCCTATTCCCGCGATGGTTCAATCAGTCAAAACGGGGCTTGACTCGATCGTATTTATGGAACCAAACCCGTTTGGTCAAACCGGCTAGAAACAGAGTCTTAGCCATCGAGGCTTGAACATAAGAATATCACATTCATTTCATGCTATTTCATTCAATTTCTAACATGTGAATTATTAATTCATACGAAAACCCGCTTGACTTACATGATATCCAATTAAACTAAAATCTCGTATTATAATTTCTAACATGTGAGAAATAATAATATAATGAAAAGCTTTTAATTAAATAATTTACTTATTAAAATTTTCCACTTGCTAAATATTACAAAACACGATAAAATAACAATACTTAAAAACCGTCACAAGTCCAAGGGGACCCACGGTTCATTTTGGACCGGTTTTGGTCATCTTTTCTAAAAACCGTTTCTTAATATTTCCCGCATGCTTAACATATTTAAAACCCGTCAAAACAACAACAAAACAATCAAGTATCGACAAAAACCCAAAGACCCAAAACACGGACCAACCAGACCGGGCTGGACCGGGTCTGAACCGGCCTGAACCGGCCTGGTTTGGCCCGGCTTTCCAGCCACCAAAACCGCCCCCTACGGCCACCACCAACATCAACTCTAAATTATTTCTAACATGTTTTAATTAACAACATCCATATTAAACAACCAATTCATCCATCATGCATACAAAAATCATGATTATGAACAAATCATCAAATATGTCAAGAACACTAAACATGCCAAAAATTCATCCAACATAATATAATAACAACTTATCATGTTACTAGTTAAAAATCATAAATAACTATAACATGAACCTAAACAAAGGAAAAACTATGTGACATCAATTCGTCGAGTAAATCGGAATTGTTACCTTAGCTAGCAAAACCAATTAGCACCAAAATAATAAGAAGTATATAATAAGAAACCGTCTACTAATCTTCACCCAAAATATACGAGTCACCAAACTCGTCTTCAAAATCTTCCCCTATAAGAAATGACAAGAAAAACATGATTAGAATTAAAAACTTGATTTTCCATAATTAAAGGGTTGAAAACGATTTTGCCGGAATTGAAAATAAACCGTACTTGAAGATGGAGAGCGAAGAGGAGATTCTAGAAATATAAGTTAGGACGGATTTGAATAAGAAATGAAGGTTTTGTGACGATTTTGCTCAAGAACGACGAAGAACGATGAAGAACGATGAAGAACGATGAAGAACGATTAAAGAAAGTATTAATTAGATCTTAAGTTGATTTATTGTGAAATGGAAAGGTAGTTAGTGAGTAATGGTGGAGAATGGGCCGTGTAGATATAGAGGAATTTATGAGTCGGGTTTTGAAATTGTTGTTACGGGATTGACTCGGGTTTAATAATTATATTACGGTAATTGATTAGATATAATTAGATATTAAGTTAATTAAACCAAATATCTAGATATTATGTTATTGAAATGAAAAGAAAGAAAATATCTAGTCCTATGTGGGAGAGGAGAGCCGTGTAGAATGGAGAGAAAACGGGTCTGATTTTGAGCGATTTGCGTAATTTAAACTGACGGATCGATAAAGTTACAAATATCTTAGATATTCGTATTAGTTTAATCGAAAGAATTAAAAGATCTAAAGTGAGTGGAAAAAGATGACATGGGGCGTGTGACTCATGCCAAAGTCGGGTTTCGGGTTTGTTTCGGGATTTAAGATGACTCGGGAATAGTTAAATGATGTTCGGGGTTAAACCGTAAAAGTTATTCTTTAATTCCGAATAAATTCAAATAATTATATTAAATTATCTTAAATTCAAATAAATCTTAATAAATTAAAATAAATTAAATTTATTATTTTTCAAATATATTTTCGGTCTTTCAAATTACGGTGTGAGTCGGAAAAGTCAACGAAAGTCAAAGTCGACTTAAAAGTCAAGAAAAGTCAAAGATGACTTAAAAGTCAAGAAAAGTAAATGGCGACTTAAAAGTCAAGAAAAGTCAATGACGACTTAAAAAGTCAAGAAAAGTCAAAGGCGACTTAAAAGTCAAGAAAAGTCAAAGATGACTTAAAAACGGGATTCTCATGGAATATCCCAGAAATTCCAAATACGAACTCGGAATTTCCAACTACGACTCGAAACAATAAATTCTATTTTAAAACTTAAGTTTGCTGAAAAGTATCCATAAAATATTTTCACTAGAAAAATAGGGTACTTTTCGGGTTGTTACATAGTTGTTCTAAGTGAGAATATTTGGATGATACCTTGAGTTGTGAAATGCCCTTGGATTTAAAAATATGATCTTATATCATGGTATCAGAGGCTTGGTTTAGGTAGTAAGTCTTCATGATAGATTAAACCATGTTACTTAAGGATTATGGACATGAGTGAAAGTTGATTAGATGAGCTATGACGGTGATGCCTTAGGATGTTGATGATGACGTTTTGTTCGCTGTTCTACCTTGTGGGCCATAGGAGTTGAAAAGAGATTTGTATAAAGAATTCTTTGTTAGTCCTTTTGTTTTGAAACCTTTGAGAGTGTGTCAAATTTTGGAGTTAAGACAATGTTACTGTGCTTGAGTTGCAATTCCGGAATTGGGAATCCGTGTAATATGAAAGGATGGATGAATTGGGTTGTAGTCGATTTGTCGAATTTAGGCGTACCTTATTTTGATGATTTGTGGTAAGGTGGTCCCTTATGAGAGCCGTTTGTTTGAGGAATAAATTATTTTTGCTATCGCCCTAAGTTTGATAGGAGAAATGTTGTGGTTCAAGCCTTATACTTTTACTCGTACCATTATCCCTTTCCATTTCCTTTCATGCAAGTTTCTACTCAGCATGATCCCTAGGAAAATGTTTTCTCTTATCTTTTCCTTTGCTTGGCTATCTTCATATCTATATCTATCCAATTTATAGCTTTTGGCTTCCTACCTCTAGCGTTCCTCTAATTCTCGTCCCATCTTATCGCGTTCGTGTTTCCCTCGAAATTTTCCTATTGTTTCCAGTTTCATGGTGACATTGTCTTACCTCTTGTGAGATAATTGGGTTGTTAGCTAGCTTCGTGGTGATTTGACCATGAATGGGATTTGGAGTTAAACCTTAGGATGAATCTGTTGGTGGTATTTTACTCTCTTGGTGGCTTCATTGATTGAGCTTGCTATTGTAGTGCTATTTTGGGAATCGAGTTGAGCGTGATAATAGTTCGTTGTTGTTGGGTATTATAACAGTTACTTGGGATATCATTTGGGAATTAGATGTCTCAAATTGGTGGATTCTAAAAGAGACTTTGCTTTAGGGTAATTAAGCCGGTACCCAAAGTTTGAGGAGTATTGTCATAAATGAAAATTGATTCATTTTGAGTTTTAGATGAACTAGATGATTTGAATGGTTGTCTGATTGCCAAGTGATTGGCCATTTGTGGTTTGGAATTAGTAATTTTCTTTTATTCTTAAGGAATCATAGTTTGAGATTGAGAAATATTCGTTGCAAGCTTTGGATAGTGAGTGCTCAGTTGTTATGGATTATAAAGTTAGAATGGTGAACCCATTTATCTTGAGGATTAGTAACCACCATAGTTTGATAATGTGACTATTTATATTTGAGGCTTCGAGCGTAGTAATGATCGAATTAAGGATGTTTGGGCGTATTAAAGAATCATTATAATCGATAACGGATTGTGGATTTTCCCTTGTCATGAGACCTTGGATGAGGCTAGTTGGATCTTAGATAATTATGTTTGTTACTTTGATTGTGATTGTTGTAAATAATGTTTATAGAGTTTAGCTATTTAGAATGGTTAAGGTGTAATTGAGGTAAGTTTCATCCTCTTGAGGACTAGTTTATTAGTAGAATTAGTGATGTCGAATTCTTGTAGATCTTCCTGCCGATTTTATCGTGATCTTACTATCCCTAAGAGTTTGATTTGTTTTGTTTTTGCGTGTTTTGTATATATTTTGTTACCTTGATTTGTGTGTGAGATGGTTGAGTTGCTCTATGTACGTGTAATGTCTTCTTATTTTGATTTTATCTTTGAGAAAACCTTCAAATTTCCGTACTGTATTTCTAATTTAACTTTTTAAAGAAGTCTAAAGATGGATTTTGTACCCTCTTTTTGGAGAAAATAGATTTCTTTTGCTATTATACTTGGATTTTGCGTTTGGTTGGATGTTTGGACTTGTTATTGGAGACGTCTGGTGACTAGTCCTACCCTTACTAACGGTTGTTTGATTTTCGATTTCACAATTTCGATATTTCTTTGATTTGGATAATTAGAGTTCTTGTTCGCAACGGGCACTCTTGTGGTCCGTAAATAAAGTTTCGCACTTATGAAAAATCTTTTTAAACCGTTTTCGAGAAGAACCTCGTTTCATTAATGTTTCCCTTATAAAAGCTTTCATGTTAATTTTGAAAACCGATTCTTGTCTTTGATACTTTTGTTTACTACACGGTGGGGTGATTGTAACACCAGCAAAAGTACCCTCTTTTTATATTAAAAATATGATACACATACTTTTCACCGTAATTTTAGATTTAGTCTAGAACTTAATTTCCCGTGTCTAATTTAGCAAATACGAATTCGTATTCAGACTTTACTCGAAAATCCGTGTGAGTTACGCCTTAAGGCGCTTTTGGGCTTTTTCTCCCATCTATCTCCACTCACCCTTATAAACCCTATTTCCCTCATTCTTTTTCCACTTACTTCTTCTTCCTCACCAAACCCCCAAAACCCTTACCACCATTTTCTTTCTCAACTCAAGCTTCTCATAACACATCCATTCCTCACTCAAATCTCCTTATTTTCATCTTAATCTTCCGCTCTCATCGTCCTCTAGCTTGTGTGGTAATAAAATTACCGTCTTTCTCATTTTCAATTTTTCCGTCTTTCTCAAAGGTGAATTATATTCATCTTTTATCATCTTTGTATAGGTGGAGACCTTCAAGACCCCGATAAGGATTACTACCTAGTGGAGGAAGACTTAGAAATCGATTGAAGACGCGTAAAGGTAACGGTGAAGGGTTACTCGATATCAATACGTGATTTAATGTGTTTTTGATGTTAGTAAACGTATTTAGAATTGGATGATTGTTCATAGAATTTATGTTGTTGATGATAGTGGTTGTTTGTGGATAATTGTTATTGAGTATTGATGATTGATGATGATAGTTGATGTTTGTTGATGTTTATTGGTGAAGTAAAGACGATTTCGTGCATATGTTGTCCCAGCCGGCCGACCGGCCCCCGGTCAGCCGACCGGCCCCCGGTCAGCCGACCGGCCCCCGGTCAGCCGACCGGCCCCCGGTCAGCCGACGGCCCCCGGTCAGCCGACCGGCCCCCAGTCAGCCGACCGGCTGGGAGTTGGCTGACTTTAAATTGGCATTTTCGAAGTATATTGGTATTATGTAAGTCTCAGCCGGCCGACCGGCTGAGACACACCCCTATCTTTCCTTCTTTTTCTCAAGTAACATATGGTCCAGCCGGGTAGCCGGCAGCCGGTCCACTTGACCGGCTGGATCACGCTGTATTTTTTATGCTTTCCAAATGTTAATGAGGTGCCAGCCGGGTAGATGGCGGCTGGTCCACTTGACCGGCTGGCACACGCTGCCTTTCCCCTTCTAATCTTTTCTTATACTTTCATTTATAATAGTTCGCATGGTTCGTTTATCGTATAAATTTACGTAATAACATTAAATAATCATATTTAGAATATATGATATTCCATCGCTTATATCACATGTTTTATGACGGTTTTTGTTATGTCCCCCTTTTGAGTCGATTTTACATATGTTATGATTTGAACACTAATTGTTAAGTGCTATGAACTCTCATTCCCTGGCTATATCTCCTCGCACATTAGACTGGAATGTCGGAACGAGGAGATATATCCCAAATGCTTGTGTGCATGTTTTAGTGGAGATATGACGACGTTGTTAGGAGGCGAACGCTATGCATTGATCGACCCGGCCATCAAATGTCGTATCTTTGCAAGGTGGTGTCATTGCACGTAGTGTTTCGCTTGTTTATCATGCTTGTGCTCTCTCCGCCTTTTTCGTGAAGGTTGACCGAATTTGGGGTACTCGACTTTTGTGTTTGACCGAGTCTTGGATGCGAAATGTGTATCGCATGTCGAATCGGAAAATGTTATTTCGAGAGTCTGGGCAGGTTTAGACAAGGATCAGATATTTATATCGTCGTCCTACCAAGAGGAATTGAGTCTACATATACGAAATGTTAATCGTGTATGTGTTCAGGGAAATGTTTATCCCGTGGATGCGATTTTAATCATACTTGCTATGTACATGGTGCTAGTGCGTGTCATTAACCGTGAGAGATGTTGTCACCGTATTCATACGTTTGGATGGATGGTTATATGTTGATTATTTGTGACCGTTGGATGACTTGGCGTGGTTTATATGTCGAGTCTCCATCTTATCAAGTATATGCCGCTATCGGTGAGATGCAAGCCCTAGTGAGTATATAGTTGCCTAAGGGTGTTTTCTACGAGTTTATCTATAATCTGATGCTTACAGTTTATATGTCGAGTGTGACACCCTCAAATTTTTGGAAAATAAACTGGTAATTTAAATAAATAAAAGATGAGAATACGTTTCTAATAGGTTCACTTTAGTGAAAATCGGTAAACTTTAAAACCGGAACCTACTATTAAATATATTCATCATAACAAAGGTGTCTTAAAGAAAAAGGTTCATAACCAAAGGAAATAATATTATACATAAGAATTATCCAAAACGGAAGACATATCTTCCGTATAAATACGGAAATAAAAGAGTGTATAATAATATACAATCCTAAGAACCGAATATAGGTCCAAGGTAAATACTTCGCTCGCTAGCTCGTGAATGTACCATCACAAACCTGCCAACCGCATTAAATATAAACACGGAAGCCACAGTCAGTGGGGAGTAACTCCGAGTTCTCCTAGCCACGAAATGTTGAGTTTAATAAAACATGAATAACATAAAAGAGATGTATATGGAAAATACAAAATCTTAACATATACGATATGCTTTTCATGTTATGAAACAATTAACTAACATATAACCTATCATATGAAAGCTATCATGTGAATCTGTTAACAACCTATAACACGAGGTAGGGAAGTTGGTATGCTGGCTCAGAGGTTACATTTAAAACATGGCCCTGATACACTCAAACCCTAATCATACAAGATATCATGTGAATCAGTTAACAACCGTTAATCCAAACTCTATCAACCTTAGCCGGCTTGCATCTCACCTTCTAAGATTAATAGAATCATCAAACATGAAAGACCAATACGTCTAGAAACAGGCATAAGTTCCTAGTACCGTCAATAGTCGACTTCTGTAACACGAGGCTATACCACAAGGTAGGAAAACATCCTAGTCCTAGACTGATCATACCTAGCGACAACAGCTATTCCATTTCCCGTCTCATGACCAAAAGTACATAAGAATCTCTACTAGGCGACCCCCTAAGCAGAGTTGGCTAGTACTTAAGCTGGCTCCATTCCCAAAGTGGAACTATTAGGCAACCATGCTCCGACTTGGAGATAAACCCCCAGGCCGGAACACAAAAGCTATCAAGCTGTGAACTCCATATGCTCGTTAAAGATAGTAAGGCCTATCTATGACATGGTCCAAGATACTCATTTAGAATTAGAATGGTCAAGACGCCATATACTCATAATTCTCTATGGGTACTTAGTCAACACGACACCAACCATATAATCAAACAGTCACGGAAACAATTTCCTAACATGTGACTAATTGCAAATAAATCATAATCAAATAACATATCGCCTCATATCTACTAAGGCTAATTCATTAATTAAATACAACCTTACTTGAAGACAAATCCCCGACCCGAGTCCCGCGACGGGTCATCAGTCAAAACTGGGCTGACTAGATCTTAGTTTGACCAAACCCGTTTGGTCAAACCGGCTAGAAACAGAGTCTTTACCAATTAGACTTGAACATAAAATCATCATATTCATCTCATGCTATTTTATTACAACTTCCAACATGTGAATTATTAAAATCATACGAAAACCCGCTTGACTTAAAGGATATCACATTAAACTACAATCTCGTATTGTAATTTCTAACATGTGAGAAATAATAATATTATGAAAACTTTTAATTAAATAATTTACTTATTAACATTTCCCACTTGCTAAATATTACAAAACACGGTAAAATAACAATAACTCAAAAACCGTCACAAGTCCAAGGAGGGAACCCACGGGCTGTTTTGGGCCGAACATGACACGGGCCTGGACTGGGCCCACGGGCCTGGTTTGGGCCTGTTTTGGGTCGACATTTCTAAAACCGTTTCTTAATATTTTCCCGCATGCTTAACATATTTAAAACCCGTCCAAACAACAACAAAACAATCAAGTATCGACACAAACCCAAAGACCAATTCCCGGACCAACCCAGACCTGGCTGGACCGGCCTGAACCGGGCTGAACCAGGCCTGAACCGACCGGTTCTCAGCCTCCACCCATGGCCACCATACACGGCCAAGACTAACACCCACTCCAAATTATTTCTAACATGTTTTAATTAATAACATCCATTTTTAACAACCAATTCAACCATCATTCATACTAAAATTATAATTATGAACTAATCATCCAAATTTGTCAAGAACACTAAACATGTTAAAAATTCATACAATATAAAAATCATAACCTCTTATCATGTTACTACTAAAAACCGTAAATAACAATAACATGAACAAAAACAAAAGTATGTAACATTAATTCGTCGAGTAACTCGGAATCGTTACCTTAGCTAGCACAAAATCAATTAGCACCAAAATAAGAAGTAAAAACCCGTCTACTAGTCTTCTTCTAATATATACGAGTCACCAAACTCGTCTTCAAAATCTTCTCCTATAAGAAATGACAAGAATAACATTATTAGAATTAAAACTTGAATTTCAACAATTAAAGTGTTGAAAACGATTTTGTCGGAATTGGAAATAAAACGTACGTGCAGATGGAGAGCGGAGAGGAGATTCTAGAAATATAAGTTAGGACGGATTTGAACAAGTAACGAAGGTTTTGTGACGATTTTGCTCAAGAACGATGAAGAACGCTCAAGAACACCAAGAACGATTTTTGATTATATTAAAGAAGGTATTAAGTTGATTTAGTGTAAAATGAAAAGATAGTTAGTGAGTAATGGGTGGGTGTGCCGTGTAATTATAGAGGAATTAATGAGTCGGGTTTTGAAATTGTTGTTACGGAATTGACTCGGGTTTTATAATTATATTATGGTAATTAATTAGATATTATTAGGTTTTATGATAGTTTAAATCAAATATCTAGATTTTAATTAGATATTATGTTATTGTAATCAAAAGAAAGAAAATATCTAGTCCTAAGAGGAAGAGGGGAGCCGTGTGGTTGTAGAAGAATCGGGTCTGTTTTTTAAGCGATTTGCGGAGTTTAAGTTGACGGATCGATAAAGTTACAAATATCTTAGATATTCGTATTAGTTTAATCAAAAGAATTAAAAGATCTAAAGTGAGTGGAAAAAGATGACATGGGGCGTGTAACTCATGCCAAAGTCGGGTTTCGGGACTTAAGTTGATTCGGGAATAGTTAAATGACGTTCGGGGTTAAACCGTAAAACCTTCTCTTTAATTCCGAATAAATTCAAAATAATTATATTAAATTATCATAAATTCAAATAAATCTTAATATAAATTAAACTAAATTCGATTTATTATGTTTCATATATTTCGGTCTTTCAAATTACGGGGTGGATCGGAAAAGTCAACGAAAGTCAAGGTCCCGACTTAAAAGGTCACGAAAAGTTTTCCCCCCCCAAAGATGACTTAAAAAGTCAAAGATGACTTAGACGGGATTCTCATGGAATCTCGCGGAAATTCCAAATACGAACTCGAAATTCCAAATTCGACCTGGAAACAATAATCCTAATTGAACTTACTTGCTGAAAAGTATCCGTTAAAATATTTTCACTAGAAAAATAGGTATATTTACGGGTTGTTTCATCACCCCTCCTTTTAAAAAGTTTCGTCTCGACACTTGAGAGTAGAAAAAAAAGTATCAAAGATAAGAATCGATTTTAAGAATTAACGAGAAAATTTTTACAAGGGTAAAACATTTATAAAATGATGTTCTTCTCGAAAATGGTTTAAGAAAATTTTTCATAAGTGAGCAACTTTATTTACGAATCACAAGAGGGTTCGTCATGAACGAGAACTCTAGCTATCAAAAATTAAATCAAGGCCGAAATAGTGAAATCGAAAATCAAAACAGGTGTTAGTAAGTGCCGGACTAGTCACCAGACGTCTCCAATAACAAGTCCCAACAGCCAACCAAACACAAAATCTAAATATAAAAGGGAAAGAAATCTATTTTCTCCAAAAGAGGGTACACAAACCATCTTTAAACTATTTTTAAAAAGTTAAATTAGGATTACGATATGGAGATTTGAAAGTTTTCTCAAGAATAGAATCAAAATAAGTAGACAATACCCGAACGTAGAGCGACTCGGAAATCGAAATTACAAATCGAGATACTAAGAGATACGTCCACACGAATAAAATGGACTAAAAAGGGAAAGGATTGAAAGGTAGCGGATTGAGTAAGGATCAATTTGAGGGAAAAGAGAGGAATGAACCACAATACTTTCTTCCATCTATGAAAATTCAAATGTCGATCGTAACTTGACAATACTAACTGCACCAGAATCTAGTCCTCAAGAGAGTGCAATATATCCTCAGCATTTTCAATCATCAGATTCCTACCAAAATATTTCATAAGCATGACACATCAAGTAACAACTCCCAATTATTCAAATTCAATTAGTATCTTCTAAGGTCCATCGGTACGGTAAACTCCATAACTAACCCTATGAAAGATTCATTACGAACTCTAATCTTCTTAGCTCCATTAAAACTCTTATTGGAAACCACCATCAAAATATTTATAATTAGGGAACCAAGACCACTAACAACCACAAGGTAAAAGAGGCTTACTAAGAAATCCTTTGATCCAATTTATTCCAAAATTCATTATCCTAAGGTATTTCCTTCATAGATTACATCATCGAATCTCGCTTATATCTAAAATCATCAAGTAATATGGTTCAACTTACATCGAAACCTTACTACTTCAAACGAGTCCCCGATACCATAAGGTAAGATCATATATTTAAATCCAAGAACTATAGTCAAAAGCTTTTCCACCAAGCCTATACTCACAAACACACAAAAGGAAACCACAAGACGTCACTTAACCTCAAAAGTATTTCGCACCTCAAGATATCATTCAAAACTTCTTATTTACACCAAATAGACATATCATAAGCATGGTCTTCAAACCAATACTAAACTTCTAAGTCCCAAAGACTAAATTACTAATGAGTTAAGAAGTCATAGCCAACTCATTCGACCTTATACCATCGAATATCATGAACTATTTATACACAAGTCATGACAAGCATCAAGCATTAAAATCATTAAACATACCTTACCACACCTTCCTCAAGGATACCAACTCTCACCACCATAGGGTGAAATTAGATCTATACCATTTTCCTCAAATCACAAGTTCTTTCTAACAAACACTAATATTCCACAATATTCAAAGTTCTTCCGACTAAGTATAATATACCACAAACCGATGGTTATGACATCCATAAAAATGTTACAAGAGGGAGGTAAGGATACCAATGGTAAGATGGAGGAACTATCTAGAGTAATTTCCAAGAGGCAAATAGGTTGGAAGAGAAAGAAGCTCCTAGATAGAAGGAAGAGAGCATAATACAATAAGGACGAGAGAATTCATAGATGAAGAAGGAATTCACTTTAATTAAGCTTGTAAATCTTCAATCTTCGGTAGAGGATACTCCTTCTAGGTAACACATGATCCTCCTCAAGACGGTAGATACAAACAAACAAAACATCACTCAACACAATCAACAAACAAGTTAGAACCTAACAAACATCAAGTACACCAAGACTACCACCTTAGGTCCTTAAGTCTACCCATCTCTCATTTATTATTTCAAGGTCAAGTGATTTAAGTTTAGGGTTCACGTGTGTGCGTCGGGAGCGTTTAAGCTCTGATACCAACTGTGACAACCCTCGTGAATGCGGAAATAAAACATACAAGCATGTGATATAATTAGCGGAAATACGGTATTTTAAAAACTTTTATACATGCAAGATAAAAATACGAGGAGTGTCAAATATTACAAACCAAATAAAAATACCACAAGAGACGTAATCTCTCAAAGTGTTAACAAAAGACAAGGTTATTAGCAACTAGCTAAAATCGTCTAGAGGTGTTTTATCCAGGGACAACGCCCGCTAGCCCACACCCGAACCCAAAATATCAAGCAAAAAGCCAACCAATCAAGCAACCTGTTCATCCATGAAAAACATGAACGCCACAGTCAGTGGGGAGTAACTCCGGGTTCTCCCAGCCATATCACATCAAACGTACATAAAAGGAAATACAAAAGTAGAAGCATGCATATATAGATATACATGTGAAATACGATAAGGATAGATAGGCAATTCAATATATAATGATAAGAGCATTAGAATACAAATCCGAATCCATCATGTTATACAAAGACTCGGGGAAGACACTCTTAGGCAACCGAATACGCTCACTAGGGCTTACATCTCCCGTAGCGGTATAAGTTTGATAAGATTGATACTCGACAATAAACCATGCCAAACTCAATGCAATGACCATGAATACTCAATCATGTTAATCACGTCATCCACACATAACAATCGATGACGACCTCTCCTCACGGTAAATAAACGCACTAGCACCGTGTACATGGCAAGTATGATTAAAAGGCATCCACGGGATAAGACGTTTCCCTGAACGCATACACGATGCTACATTTCGTATATGTAGACTAATTTCCTCCTGGTAGGAACGATAATAAAACGGCTCCTAATCTAAACCTGGCCAGATTCTCGGAATCACATTTTCCGATTCGACATGCGATAAAACGTTTCGCATCCAATACTCGGTCAATCATTGACGCCGAGTACCCCAAATTCGGTAGATCAATTCACGAAAGAGGCGGAAAAGAGCACAAGCCTCATAACAAGCGGTACGCTACATGCAAATAACACCACCTCGCAAGTCCACAACATTTGACGGCCGGGTCGATCAACGCATAGCGTTCGCCTCCCAACAACGTCGTCGTATGCCCACTAACACATGCAATTAAGCAGTAGGATACCTCCCCGTTCCGACATTCCAGCCTTACGAATGTGGAGGTAGCCAAGGGAATGAGAGTACAAAGCACAAGACAAAATATGCTCAAACCGTATCATTTGTAAAAACCGACTCAAAGTGGGGAACTATACCAAAACCTCCCCCCCAAAACCCAAAAAAACCCTAGAATAGGGAATCATATAAGTTTAAATATGATAAACATGAGTCAATACATGATACATAAGCATTAGAACAAGTTTATGAAGCATAATGAATAAAAAACATGGATACCTCTCCAAAACAACGTTGTTTGGAAACCAACGAAAACAAGGGTCCACTTCAAACAGTCATAACTAGAGTTCTAGACATGCAAATGCAGAAATTCCAAATGGAGGTGATAGCGTATCCTCTTACGGTTCCAACGAGATGTCACACGCCCAAAACAAGCAAGTAACGAAGGAGATATGATCATTTTACAAAAAGGGGTCAGTGCAAGGAAATTACTGTCGGCAGCGAGTGACGCAGCCTGCGTCCCACGACGCAGCCTGCGTCCCACGACGCAGCCTGCGTCCCACGACGCAGCCTGCGTCCCACGACGCAGCCTGCGTCCCACGACGCAGCCTGCGTCCCACGACGCAGCCTGCGTCCCACGACGCAGCCTGCGTCCCACGACGCAGCCTGCGTCCTACACGGGATTCAGGAACGATCAAATATCAACAAGTTACCAACACAAAAATCCTCATTTATCATCACAAACCATCAATTCTCATATCAATTAACAACTAACAACTAACAACAACCAACAACAACAACACAAGTCCTAAGCATACTTACCATAATCTAAATACGATTACTAGCCTAGAAAACACATAAAACACGTAAATGATATCGAGTAACCCTTCACCGTTACCTTTTCGCGTCTTTAATCGATTTCTAAACCTTCCTAGTCTCCACCTACATACAATTAGATAATAAAAGATGAATATCATTCACCTTGAGAAAGACGGATAATTTAAAAAGCGAGAAAGACGGTAATATTATTACTAATACGGATAGAGGTAGCTAAGAGGGGAAGAATAAGACGAACTTACGCGAATTTAAGCAAGAAACGATTGAGGTATGATGATTCAAAGATGGATCAAAATGGAGGCAAGGGTTTTGGTTTCTTAGAGAAGAAGTAAAGTTGAATTGTGTTGAATGAAAATAGGATAAGGGAGTATGAGTTGTATATGGGAAAAAGTCAACAAAAGTCAAAGTCGCCTTAAGACGGGATTCTCATGGAATCTCGCGGGAATTCCAAATACGAACTCGGAAATTCTAAATTCGACTCGGAAAATTAAATTCTAAATTAAAACTAAATTTCGCTGAAAAGTATCCGTAAAATATTTTTACTAGAAAAATAGGGTACATTTGCGAGTGTTACATATATTGACAATCTAATTAAATGAAATGACGATTACAACGATATTGAAATGAATCTAAGATAACATGGGTGGAAAATAACAATCAAATAAGAAACATAAAACATTAAAAAAAATATAGAATAGGAATACCTAGATGACGATCAACAACGATAATGACAACAATAATAGAAATTCCTTGCATAGAATAGTCGATCCACGAATTACAACGCTTGAACCACACAAAGTAGATTACAAAGATGAAATTCTTATTGATCTAAGCTAAGGTTTTGATACAGAAAAGACAGAAATAAACTACGGACTAAAGATGAAAAAGAAGAAGAAAATGAGAGAAGAGAGGCTAGTTCTCCCTCCTCCTAAACTAGGGTTTTTGTAAGGAGAAGTGTAAAAGAGAATTGTGTGAAGAGGTACATCTCATTGTGGTGGCTGAGGCATCCTTTTATAGCAGTAGGGTTTCGTGGGGAAGGGGTCAAGCATTGAACATATAGGACAAAAAGGAGGAAGTCGAAGCAAAAGCTCGGATCAGCAGGGATACCCGATCGGGAACACCACTTACCCAATCGGGTAAGTTGTAATCTTGGTGTTTTGACTCTCGTTTCATCTCCCCTTGCATATGACTTGACTTACAATGTCCCCCTTGACCTCTTGAGTCGGGTTTGTTGATAGGGTTTGATGTAAAATGATGAATTCTTCGCCCAACTAATCGATCTTCTGACAACTGTGAAACTGTCTTTACTTCTTCCTTCTTTTGAATCACTGAACCTTCTTGAAATGCCTTTGACTTGGTCAAGCTTGCTTCTTCAAATCGTCGGGTTCTAGGCAAATGCTCGTAAATATAGAAAAAGAGCGTAGAAACGTTACTTTCCCTACAAAACAGGTTAGAACATAGGAATTCGCCTAGAAGACGATATTAGCTCATAAAATGGCTTAACAAAGCACAAATGACATACAAAACCGAGCTAAAATGGGGGTTAAAATTGTGACACCCTCAAATTTGCGGAAAGAAAAAAAATTATTTAAATACATAAAAGATAATAATACATAACGAAGGTGTCATAAATAAAAAGGGTCATTACAAAACGGAAATAATATTATACAAAAGAAATATACAAGACGGGAGACATATCTCACGTATAAATAAGGAAATAAAAGAGTGTATAATAATATACAATCTAAGAACCGAATATAGGTCCAAGGTAAATACTTCGCTCGCTAGCTCGTCAATGTACCCAAAGTATGCATCACCACATGTTCGACCGCATTAAATATAAACACGGAAGCCACAGTCAGTGGGGAGTAACTCCGAGTTCTCCCAGCCATGAAATGTCGAGTTTAATAAAACATGAATAAAATAAAAGAATTGTATATGGAAAATACAAAATCTTAACATATACGATATGCTTTTCATGTTATGAAACAATTAACTCACATATAACCTATCATATGAAAGCTATCATGTGAATCCGATAATAAAAATATAACGCTAGGTAGGGAAGCTGGTATGCTAGCTCAGAGGTTACCATGTAACATGGCCATGATACACTCAAACCCTAATCAACACGTAATCATGTGAATCAGTTAACAATCGGTAATCCAAACTCTATCAATCTTAGCCGGCTTGCATCTCACCTTCTAAAAATCATAGAATCATACAAACATGAAAGACCAATACGTCTACAAAAAGGCATAAGTTCTTAGGACAGTCAATAGTCGACTTCTGTAACTCGAGGCTATACCACAAGGTAGGAAAACATCCTAGTCCTAGACTGATCAGACCTAGCGACAACAGCTATTCCATTCCCCGTCTCATGACATAACCGTACACGAGAAACTCTACTAGGCGACCCCCTAAGCAGAGATGGCTAGTACTTAAGCTGGCTCCATTCCCAAAATGAAATAGGCAGCCATTCCCCGACTTGGATATAAACCCACCAAGCCGAGACACAAAAGCTATCAAGCGGTGAACTATATGCTCGTTAAAGATAGTACGGCCTATCAATGTCATGGTCCAAGCTACTCATTTAGAATTAAAATGGTCAAGACGCCATATACTCATAATTCTCTATGGGTACTTAGGCAACACGACACCAACCATATAAACAACCAGTCACGGAAAAACATCCTATCAGGTGACTAATTGCATATAAACATCATATTCACATATCATATCGCCTCATATCTACTAAGGCTAATTCATTAATTAAATACAACCTTACTTGAAGACAAATCCCCGACCCGAGTCCCGCGACGGGTCATCAGTCAAAACGGGGCTGACTAGATCTTAGTTTGACCAAACCCGTTTGGTCAAACCGGCTAGAAACAGAGTCTTTATCACATAGACATAAAATCAACATATTCATTACATGTTATTTTATTTAAACTTCTAACATGTGAATTATTAAATCTTACGAAAAACCCGCTTGACTTAAAGGATATCAAATTAAACTACGATCTCGTATTATAATTTCTAACATGTGAGAAATAATAATTTTATGAAAAACCTTTTTAATTAAATATTTTACTTATTAATATTTCCCACTTGCTAAATATTACAAACACGATAAAAATGACGATAACTCAAAAACCGTCACAAGTCCCAAAGTGGGACCCACGGGCTGAGTTTTGGGCCGAACCCAACATGGGCCTGAATGGGCCCACGGGCCTGTTTGGGCTGTTTTGGCAGATTTTCCAACTTTTACTAAAACCGTTTCTTACTATTTCCCGCATGCTTTAACATAATTAAAACCCGTCAAAACAACAACCAAACAATCAAACATCGACACAACCCAAAAACCAAAACCCGGACCCACCCTTGACCAACCCAGACCGGCCTGAACCGGCCTGAACCGGCCTGGTTTGGGTCCGGTTTTCAGCCCTCCTCCACGGTTCAACCACCTCAAACACCAAATTAATTTCTAACATGTTTTAATCATCAAACAACCATTTTAACAATCATCCATACAAAAATCATGATTATAACAAATCATAAAAAAAAATGTCAAGAACACTAAACTTGTCATAAATTCATACAACATGATAAAAACAACTACTATCATATTACTACTAAAAATCCATAACCATAATACCATGACCAAAAACAAGGATGACCAAAAACTAAAGAAACCAAAAGCTAATAAAAGCTATGTAACATATATCCGTCGAGTAACTCGGAATCGTTACCTTAGCTAGACAAGTCAATTAGCACCAAAATAAGAAGTATTAACCAAGAAACCCTCCTACTAATCTTCACCCAAAATATACGAGTCTCCAAACTCGTCTTCAAAATATTCCCCTATAAGAAATGACAAGAAAAACATTATTAGAACTTAAACTAAATTTTCCATAATTAAATGTTGAAAACGATTTTGACGGAATTGAAAATAAACCGTACTAGAAGATGGAGAGCGAAGAGGAGATTCTAGAATTATAATTTAGGACGAATTTAAATAAGAAATGAAGATTTTATGAGGATTTTGCTCAAGAACGATGAAGAACGGATGAAGAACGCTCAAGAACACTTAAGAACGATTAAAGAAAGTGATATTTTGATCTTAATTTGATTTGTTGAAAAATGAAAAGTTGTTAGTGAGTAGTGGAGTGGAGGAAGCCGTGTAAATATAGAGGCATTAGGAAGTCGGGTTTTGAAATTGTTGTTACGGAATTGACTCGCGATTAATAATTTTACGGTAATTGATTAAATATAATTAGCGATTAAGTTAATTACACCAAATATCTAGATATTATGATATTGTAATCAAAAGTAATGAAAATATCAAGGCCTAAGAGAGGACCAAAGGAGCCGTGTGGTATGGTGAGGAATCGGTCTGATTTTGAGCGATTTGCGGAATCTTCGTTGACGGATCGATAAAGTTAATAAATATCTAGATATTATGATTAGTTTAATCAAAACAATTAGAATATCTAATTGTGAGTGGAAAACGATGACATGGGCGTGTGACTCATGCCAAAGTCGAGTTTCGATTTTGTTACGGGATTTACGATGAGTCGGGAATAGTTAAATGACGTTCGGTTAAAAACGTAAACGTTATTCTTTAAATTCCGAATAAATTCAAAATAATTATATTAAATTATGATAAATCTTAATAAATCTAAATAAAAAATAAATCAAAAATATTATTTTTTTAAATAAAATTTCGGTCTTCAAACTTATGAGACGAGTCGAGAAAAGTCAACGGAAGGGCCAAGTCAACTTAAAAAGTCGAGAAAGTCAAAGATGACTTAAAGTCAAGAAAGTTTTTATTACGACTTAAAAGTCAAGAAAAGTCCAATGACGACTTTAAAAAGTCAAGAACAAGTCAAAGACGACTTAAAAGTCAAGAAAAGTCAAAGATGACTAAAAACGGTCTTTTCATGAAATCTCTCAGAAATTCCAAATACGAACGCGGAATTTCAAAATACGACTCGAAACAATAAATTCTATTTTAAAAACTTAAGTCTGCTGAAAAGTGTTAGTAAATATTTTACTAGAAAAATTGGGTACTTTTCAGGTTGTTACAAAAATCATACAAATATTCACTTATCATCCTTGTACTTTTCTTTTGGCATGTTAAGAGTTTCAAAAATATCGTATTTTCCGCTATATAAATTGCATGCTTGTTATGTTTTATTTCCGCTATCGCGAGGGTTGTCCCATTTACCGCCTCATATTTACGACTGTTCTCCCTATAGATGTCATTTCCCTTGAGATACATTAGTTGCTCCTCCAAGTACTGGAGTAGCTTTTCTGCTCCAGTAAGATCTGGTGGGGTATCGACTTCTGGTTGTCCCACGATGAGAGGGACGTTATCGGGCACACTAGGGTCAGCAATGTCTGCGGGAGGCAGCCAAGTTTCCACAGCAACGATTTGACCCTCAATGGCATTGAGGCGAGCATAGGCTTGTTCTTGACTCGTTTGGAGACGAAGGAGTTCAGCTAGGATTTGATCATTACCATTTGGCTCGGGTTGATGAACACTTACTTGACTGGTTCAAGACATCTTGGAAAATCGGCAAGAGACCAACGTCGAATCAAAACGCGATCAACCAATCTAGCACACTTACTCGAAAATAGTGGATTTGTGAAGTGGAAGTGTGCCACTTTGTCTAAGTGAGTTTTGAAAATGTCTTGTTTGGAAATGTTTGTCCTTGACAACCGTAGTGTGGTTGTAGGAGTGTTGACTCTGTAAGTTTTTTAAACTCGATATTAGACATTTCTAATATCATTTTACAATTAGTTTACTCATTAAACTAAAGAATCTTATGCATGCATAACTAAAATACAAAGAAGGAAGAATAAATTGTTCCTTACATTCAATATAACCGATTTTGGGCAAAAGATTAGGACACCTTCCTAATCTTGTTCTTGAACTTAAAATATGAGGATGATCTCCAAGTTCTTATTATAAGAACACTCCTTTTAGATTCACCCAAGACTACCCCTTTAAATCCTACAAAATACTACACTAGTATGTTATGTAGTAACCCTTAACAATATGACTAATAAACACTATTACTACTCTTAGTAAATTTTATTAGTGATTGATGAACCAAAGTAGTTTAAAGCTTCTTAAGCTTTTCTTTTTGAGTGAGAAGTAAAGATTTTAGAGAGATAAGTGTACTATAAAATATATGATCAAGTAGTAAAGAATAAGAAGAAAACTAGTCCTCTTATTCAAGCATGGGAACCGGCCACACCTTGTGTAGGTGAGCATGCTTATGCTTTTTTTTCTTAACAAGAAAGTAGCTTAGGTCTAGGCTTGATAGGTTATGATTATGTTTTAATTCTTAATTAGAACAATAATCAACACCTAAACACTACCCTATCTACCCCAAAACCGGTGCACCCATATAGCATGGGTGTCCATTTTATTTTGTCATTTTGTCATTTGTCACATATGTCACATGTGACATGTAACATGTAACTTTGCTTTTAACTGTGCATTTAACCAATTTAAATGCAAATTCATAACAAATAATTAGACTTAACATTAAAAGTCACATTTTATAATAACATATAAATAAAATGGGTCATCTCATATTTGGTTAAAATAATCTCCAACAATTTGTAATTTAAATTAACCAATTTAGCTTATCTTAAATGTTTCATAAACATAATGCATTCTTAGTAATATAACAATTAAATTACTAAAATGAATCTTTTTTAATAATATTACAAGAAGATATATTTCTCACTTTAAACTTGTTCAAATTAAGGGATTAATTAATCTGTATCGCTATACAATTAATTAATGTACATGATTAAGGGATTGTCCTTTAAATTTAGGTGTGATTTCAAGGGATCAACTGATCACCACTGTCATACGACAGTAACGTCAAACTCAATTGAGCCAATCGTTACCGATGTATGTTGACCAGTTGACTATAATATTCATCATAAAATTCAAAAAGAAAGGAATACGGGTTGCCTCCCGAGAAGCGCTGGTTTAAAGTCTCGCTCGACAAATTTTTCTATGAAATCATCTGGTTGGGAATTGACGCTCTATATAGACAATATCTAAGCATCCGATCATGGAATTGCTATAGTAGAGTTTCAATCGATGTCCATTGACCTTGAATTTTTCACCATTACTAGCCATTATTTCCACAAAACCGTATTTGCTGACATAGGTGACAGTGAATGGTCCAGACCATCTTGATCGAAGTTTACCCGGAACATTTTTCAAACGGGAGTTGAAGAGAAGTACTTGGTCACCGATATTGAATTCTTTTCTGATTATCCTCTTGTCGTGCCAACGCTTCGTTTTTTCTTTATAGATCCTAGAATTCTCGTAAGATTGCAAACGAAACTCTTCTAGCTCATTCAGTTGCAAAAGTCGTCTATCAGTGCTAAGCTTAGTGTCTAAATTGAGTTCTTTGATAGCCCAGTGAGCTTTGTACTCTAACGCGACGGGGAGATGACATGCCTTTCCATAAACCAACCGATAAGGAGATGTTCCAATCCGGGTTTTGAATGCTGTGCGATAAGCCCATAAGGTGTCATCGAGCTTATTACTCCAATCGGTTCTAGATTTCGAGACTACTTTTTGAAGAATTGTTTTTAGCTTTCTGTTCGAAACTTCTACTTGACCGCTGGTCTGAGGGTGGTAAGCTAAACCTCGTCTGTGATACACTCCATACCTGGCAAGCAGAGTGTCTAACTGCTTTTCTCCGAAATGAGTTCCTCGATCTCTTATCACGGTTCTGGGTACACCAAAATGCGGAAAGATGATCTTTTTAAATAGTCGTATCACAGCTCTAGCATCATTGGTGGGAGTGGCAATTGTTTCAACCCACTTTGAAACATAGTCGACATCGACTAAAATGTAACGATTTTCATTTGAAGAAGGGAATGGTCCTTGATAGTCAATAACCCAGACATCGAATATTTCGACTTCTAATATGCCGTTTTGAGGCATTTCATGTCTTTTGGATATTTGACCCATTCTTTGACAAGCATCACAAGCCATAACAAAGTCTCTTGAATCTTTAAACATCGAGGACCAGAAAAACCCGGATTGTAAGACTTTGGCTACGGTCTTGGACGGACCATGATGACCACCATAAGAAGATGAGTGGCATCCTTCTAAAACTCCTTTTACTTCCCACTGGGGGATACAACGTCGATACAGACCATCTGAGCATTGCTTGAAAGGATAGGGGTCATCCCAAACAAAGGATTTTGCATAATGCAAAAATCTCTTTCTTTGGTTATAAGAAAGGTCGGAGGGTAGCTGGCGACTGACAAGGAAGTTGGCAATATCAGCATACCAAGGAGAAGAGTCCGCAATTGCCATTAATGAATCATCAGCGAACGAATCATTAATTGGCGTTAGTAATCCTATTTCAGTTACTCTTATCCTTGAGAGGTGGTCAGCGACTACATTCTCTGCTCCTTTCTTATCCCGGATCTCTAAATCAAACTCTTGAAGGAGTAAGATCCATCGGTTAAGTCTAGGTTTTGCTTCTTTCTTTGAAAGCAAATATTTCAAGGCAGCATGGTCAGTGTAGACAATTACTTTTGATCCTATTAGGTATGAGCGAAATTTGTCTAAGGCATAGACAATGGCGAGAAGTTCTTTCTCAATGGTGGCATAGTTGATTTGGACGGGATCTAAGGTTTTACTAGCATAGGAAATTGCATGAAGAAACTTTTCCTTTCTTTGCCCTAAAACAACTCCTACGGCATAATCACTCGCATCGCACATCAGTTCAAATGGCAGATTCCAATCAGGTGACTAGATTATAGGTGCGGTGATTACAGCACGTTTGATTTTGTTGAATGCCTCAAGGCATTCCTTTGTGAAATTGAAAGGTGCATCCTTGAAAAGGAGCTCAGTCAGGGCTTGGCTATCTTTGAAAAATCTTTGATAAACAGTCGGTAGAAACCGGCGTGGCAAAGGAAACTCCTGATTCCTTTTACATTAGTAGGTGGTGGCAGCTGCTCAATAACTTGGATCTTAGCTCGATCCACTTGACCGGCTGGATCACGCTCTATTTTTTATGCTTTCCAAATGTTAATGAGGTGCCAGCCGGGTAGCCGGCGGCCGGTCCACTTGACCGGCTGGCACACGCTGCCTTTCCCCTTCTATTCTTTTCTTATACTTGTTGGAGTAAGTGTCCTCCACAATAGTGCATTTATATAACAAATCTCATTTGGAATATACGTGGCATGATTAGTATATTTTGATACTCCACGTCAGTTGATTAACGTAAATCGGTAACGCTTGGCTGACTAGAGTTTGACGTTATTGTCGTATGACGGCGGTAATCAACTGATCCCTTTAGGTCACACCTATAGGATGAGACCCAAATAGAATACTAATTATTTGTATACGATACAGTTTAATTAGTCCATTACATATATTTGATATGTACGTTTAGTTACGAGAGTTATTTATTGGAAATTGAGTTAGGAACTCATTCCACTTAAGTTTATTAGTCAATTATACGATAACTGACTGAATAAATTTTACGTCTTATTTTAATACGATTAAATAAGATTTTAATTTAGTGATTAATCGTTAATTCATTAAATTAGTTGAGGTTATCATATATTTTGAGGTAGAGGTAATTAGTTAATTATGTTTACACAGGAGTTGTAAAATAAATTAACTGGGCATTGTGGGACCCATTATATATTGATATAATGGTAAAATATCACTTAAAAGTTGAGTTTATATTATTTATTAATTTGAATCATATAATTGTTATATGATCAAATTAATACTTGATTATATAAGATAATTAAGCATTTGATAAATAAGTATTTGTGAGACAAATATCAAAAATCAAAATGGACCATTTCATACACATGGTGGACGGTCTAGTAGTAGTGGAGACAAATGATGATTATTCTCTCATATTTCTACACTCCACCTAATGATGTAACTTGCCCAAATTGCTTTAATTATTACATACACTACATACACTACCTAATGCATGTGGAATAAATTATGAGCAAAATATTTGCCCATAAGAAGGCCTTTGGCCGGTTTCATGTAGTCAAGAGAGAGCAAGTGTTGCTCAACTTTTATTATCAAATTCTTACATGCATTCTTCTCTCAACCTCTCTCAAGAAACTCACACAAATATAATATACTTCATATATTACTAATGTAGTAATATTACTAGTATCTTTGAAGGGACAATGCTATATTTATCTAGTTAATAAATATAGTGTTTTTGGGTTGATTCTTGGGTGCAACAAGAAGGAGACCTTCTACTTTGGAGGTTGTTTTATGGAGGAGCATCTATTATTTTCATGCTCAAGAAAAATAAGAAGGAGTTCTTATTGTGCCCATATTGAACCGAAAATACCCCATGTAAGGATGTTTTCGTCTTATCTTTTCTTTTATGCTTTTATATTTGCATGCATGATAACTAGATCCTAAATCATTAAGTTAAAGTAATTTAATGAACTAATTAGAGAATTCTAATTAGAGGTCTAGGACTTTCATGTGGTATCAGAGCTCAATTGTTACATGCATGTCGATTTTAGGCATTAATAATCGAGTTATACGATAACTTGGGTAAAAATTGAAAATTTGTGTTAAAAATTGGTTTGCACGAAATTTTTGATTTTCATGCATACCTACTGACCTAAAAATGGTTGTGGTCAAATTTGGTGATTTTATGGAATTAATTTGCTATTTATTTTGATTTATGGCCTTTAAATCATGTTAATTTGCATATTTTATGTTAAAAGTTAACTAAAAATAGTTGCATGTTGATTCTGGCCATGAAATTTTGATATGATCTCACATGCATGTTGTACATACTGTATGTAAAGTTTCGTGACTTTTAATTAAGTTTTGCATGATGATTGATTTTTATAAGTTAAAAGTCAATAAAGTGAGATTATTATGATCATAAAATTGAAACGTCCTTTTCTGGTCTTGAAAATTTTTATTAAATTTTATAATATGATTTATATCATCTTGATGAAATTGTATAATTTGTTTCACTATTTTACTATATTTAATGGTTTTTATTTGATAAAACTGTTGAATATTAAGTTATTTGATCATAAAATTTATTCAAAATTTTTTGGGCAAATGTTTCTGATTTTTAGAGTTCCTGAAAATGTTCCATAATGTAAAAAATTTTTGGTTTCAATTTTTTATGAGTTTTATATTTTATTTTGGGTTTATTTCATAAATGTTTTGATTAAACATCTATATTTAGCAAATACGATCAATTCGAACTAATTAAATACAAACAAAGTTAGTGGGGACTAATTTTGAGTTCTAAATCAGTTTAGATAATTAGTTTGAGCTTAAATACGATTTAAGAGTTGATGATTGATTTTTAATGGTTAAAAATCGAAAAAATCCATAAAACCGAGCTAGAATGAGCATGATAAGTATCAAGGGCAATTTTGGCATATTTTTCCAGCATTTTATTTATGTTGTTATGGTTAAATGAATGAATGTCATTTATTTAATTTTTAATGCAAGTTGTACCTAGTATGGCCTAGATTATTTTAATCGGTATTACCCGTAATGTAAGGGAATACCGATTCGGTTGTAATTTTATTTGCGATCTCGTATCGCCGTTTGTAATAATTTAATTTTATTTTTAGATCAAATGTATAATAGGAATTTTATTTTATCTTTTTGTAATTAATTATTATGAAGACGGAGATTCCCGAAGTCGGTGTTCCAAAAGACGGTGCCATGAAGAGGCAAGGGGCCAAGGAGTTGGTTTCCGATTTTGTAATCTACTAGTTAATTAAATTAGCTAGGTGGCCATACTAGAATTTATTATTTGCTTGCTTTATTTTTCCGCTCATGCCAAAATCGCCAACATGCATCTTTATTTCTCGATTGTCAATTCAAAGTTATTCAAAATTCACCGACTTAGTTCGCTTATAGGGAATTAATAACAAAATTGACAAGACCTCTCACATAACTTAAAAAAATTGAGATTTAGCCTTACCAATTGAAGCACCTATGAACCCCGTGTTCATTAGGGCTACCACGCTCGTGGGTCCCTTTTTTACCTCGGGTAAGTAGGGTGATGCGATCACAAGCCAAAATTGGATTGGACTCAACGAGATAAGCGTTATCTTGGGACTAGGAGATGGATTTAGTTGAAATCCGTCAACCAAGAGTTCTAAGTGTAGAATTAGTCAACTATTGACTTACCATATTTAGATAAAGGTAGCATGCGATGACTATTTTTTTCTAAAGATGGGTCTTGGAATCACTTATGTAATTTCGTGAGGGGTCATTATATGAGTGACTTGTTTAAAATTGTTTTACAAGTGAATTATATATACGCAATGAATGTTTATTTTCCGTTGATATTTATTTTTATTCGCGCAATGACAATTATTTTTCTTCTACGAACTTGTAAATCCGTTCAATCGTTGAAAGGAGTTTCCATTATGTTATACGGTAGCATTTTGATTGCGATCTCCGTTTAAACCACCGTAGCTAAAGACAAAATAAATTTTATCATTTGATCCTCATATTCACCATTGCAAATGTCTCTTATGAAGAGTAAATGAATAAGTCACACTTAGTCAAAAACGTTTTGATTTTTAGTGACGTTGTCTCATAACAATGGTACATCAATCTTTTCGCTCCAACAAAAATATTTTAATTTTTGGTATGTCGTCATAATGCTCCTTATCGAGGGTTACCTCAAAAGAGGCCAAATCAGTTGGGACGACTAGGTTAATCAATTTATTTAAAATCGTGAATAACCAAATACCGTAGTCACTTCATGAAGGGTTTATCCTTTTGAAGGAAAAACCATGAATGAAATGAAGAATGGTCTTCACAATAATTCTAATATACTTATCTAAGTAGAGATTCATGAAAGTGAGTGGGAGCACTAAGAATGATGTTTATATTCTTAATTGTTAAGACGAGGTTCAAGAGTAGGTTGGCTCGACTTTGACACAAGGCAAGGGAAAAAGGCAAGTCTATTTTGAATATTAAAGTCAAAACCCAAGCGAGGTGTCGAACCCAACTTTTGACAATTCTATTTTACAGTGTAGGACACAAGAAAGGAATCTGCCCCAAGTTTTTCTAAAGAGTTAGAAATTGGGTGTACTATTTTCACCCATAATATCTATATGATCGACATTTATTTTGCTAAATGCAATTTTTGGATATTAGATACCCATTATGGTTTTCATTAATGTATTCAATGCATATAATAATAATTCGTGCGACGAATAACCATGATTAAATGTCGACCTAAAAGGGAAATATAACTATTGTAGTTTTATTTCTATAGAAACATATAAAAGTTATAATGTGATCAATCTAGTTTTGGATTTAGAGGTATACTTTAATAAACGTTATTATGTACATGACCTCTAAATAAAGAATATAGTATCCACTTTTGTGTACGACACAAGTGTTTCACTTTTGTGAATGGAACAAGCGTTGTATCTTTTTATGCCTTTACTTGGTCCATGGTTATAACCATACCAATAAAAGGTAATTATATTCTTGACCTAAACTAGAAATTACTTGTCATATAGATTGTAAAAGGCTCAAAATTGGTGACCCTAATCTAATCTTAATTCTGGATTGTGTAGCACATTAAGAGGCTAGTATTGACAACTATCCCTAAACCATCTGATTTTGAATCTTATGGTGCGTGCAAATCTTGTATTCAAGGCAAGATGATTCGTGCCCTTTTATTTAAAAGGAAATCGAACTAGTGAGTTATTGGCCCTATTACATAAAAATATGCGTGGTCCAATAACAAACACCACCAGAGATGGTTATGACTATTTCACTTTATTTACCAACGATTTAAGTAGATATTATATTTGGTTCTACTTAATGAGGTACTATGAGAGATCTTTGAAAAGTTCAAAGAGCTTCAATGTGAAGTAGTTAATCACCAAGAGCATTAGACAAGGACTTACGATTAATTCGTAACTGTAAATATCTAAGCATTGACTTTGATTTTCACCAAAAGTATTGTGAAATGATTTCACAAGTTAACTTCTCTAAAACACATTATTAGATAAGGTGTTGTTGAATAAAGAAACAAAACCTTGTACGATATGGTTTTGTCTTTGTCAAGTCAAAATGAGCCATTTGACTAACCTTGGGATCTTAATATTTTTGTCTGCTATTTCTTTTCCCACCATATTAAAACACAGTTAAAACAGTCTGATTTCATTCCATATACGATATGGGTAGGTAGCGTACCCAATTTATAAGTTATTTGAATGAAACAAGTGCTCAATAATCCCACATTGACAACGAGAACAAAGCGTTTGTGACTCGTAATGCTGTCTTTCAATAAAAATACGATTATTTCTTGATAAGACAGAGTGGGAGAAAATGTTTCAAGAGCCACAAACTGAGCATATGGTCCGTAAAAAGTTTTCCTCATTGCTTGTTCAGTAGTTGTTTCTTCGGAACCTAGGAGGTCAGGTGGAATTTTATCACTCCTTAATAGTGATGAAATATGTGACTTATAAAAGACTGTTTTTAGTCCCAACTTCTTGCTATGGCTTAGAGTCATACGATTCGTAATGGACTCCATGCATGATGGTCATGTATGTGACCTGATAAATTTTACTTGAAGAAGTACGACCTCTTCAATGTAAATTGATTTTTAAAGATCGAAATTTGCATGGATAAACATTACAATGTTTTCAAAGATAAATGGGTACGCAAAGAGTTTTTGCACTAATCTTAATTATTTGATCCATTCGAATATACTTAGCGATTACAGCATATCATAATAGTATGATGTCAATTGGATCTCAAGGACCAACTTCTTGAATACGATTCTAGAAGAGGTTGTATATTTTATATTCACCTGTGGGTTCGTAGATCCTAACTATCCTAAGTTTATTTTGCAAGCTTAAGAGGATGTCTTAAGTAAGCACTAAAGAGTTGGAATTAGTGTGTCAATCATGTTGTAAAATATTTCTCGATATCTCGAGGAATTATGTTTATACATGAAGTTTAGTGGGAGTAATGTGGTGTGCATCAGTCTTATATGTGGAGACATATTGATCATTTTAGATGATGGAATATTTTGGAGAAGTAGAATACATCATTTAGATATCTGGATTTATGAAGATAAATCTAAAAGGATATTAGCGTTGAGTCAAAATTCTTATATTGATAAGATCTTTGACTAGTTCAAGGAAGTTGAACACATCATAATTGAGTCCTTTTGCTTCCGCTGCGGGATCAATTATATACGTTGTGATGTATACTCAATCCGACATTTCGCATGCTTTGAGTATGACGAATCATTTGCAATCAAATCCAAGTGAGAGTCGCTTGATAGCCATAAAGAACATCCTTAAGTACTTGCGAAGGACTAAAGATATGTTCCATATGTTTGGAGTTTATAGTGAGTTGTGTGTAAGAGTTTACACAGACTTCAGTTTCCAATCTGATCAAAGTGATTTGAAATCACGAACTGGCTGTGTTTTATAGAAGATTTATCTGTTGGAAGAGTTCCAAGCAGAAAAGACTATTGGAAAGGTTCCAAGTAGGAGTGACATTTTCAAATATAAATGTCATATATCCGCTGGAGGTGTTCCAGGCAGTTTATCATTGCTGATTTCACAACGGAAATGGAGTACATTGCGTCATATGATGATGCATATGAAAGTAGCTTGGATTCCACAGTATTGGAGGGACTAGAAGTAGTTCATATAGCTGTATATCCTATCCCATTATACTGGTAAAACAGTGGGAGCTACCTTTAGGACAAGAGTCCTAAGTCTAGATTCAAACCTAGACACGTACTCAGAAAGTTTTATGTAATATGAGATTACGTAGACAAAGATAAATAGCAATCAGAACGATGGGAAAGATGCAAGTATTGCTAATCCATTAGCCATGCCTTTTGCAAGCTGAACATCATAGTCATGTCATTTCAATGGAGATTGAAATATGTACCAGAATTACTGGAGATTATGAGATATGAAATTATTGATAGTGTATCAATTTTTCCAAATATTAGATAATCGCATTCATTGTTAGAGCTTCATTAAAAACTCCTTATTTAGTTTGACTAAATTTTAATACTTTGTTTATCCGAATTGGTTGAAAGAAAAGTTGAACCCAATTCAAGTGAACAGGATGAACTTAGTGTTTTGTCCCTAGCCACTCATTTGAGGTGACGTCTCGAAGTGACTAGATTGTAAGTCGATCGATGGTTGGTTCAGCACCATGGGGTCATGGAGATGACTGGTCGTTTACATAGACAGACTGTGGAGACACTCTGTCGGGCAGTGACCATAATAGAGTCCCTTATAATAATTGTTGAAGCCTGGTCGTGGCGGGGATTTCTATTTTATTCCTATGAGTCGATTCTTTAGACTGACGACCATTTATCTAAGTCGGTGTAGTTTCCAATTGACTTTGGTTTTTGTCCTAGGTCGTGCCGAGAAAGGAGGCCGATGGACATCTTCTGGGTCATGGTGATCTGCATCATACAGTGTAAGATGGGTCAACAGGAATTGTCTACCCACGTTGGGTATTAACATCTTCGGGCCACTCAAGGAGTAGTAACTGGAAATGCGTGGCCACGCTCGGAAGAGATCTCTGGTAGATTTTCCGGTCAGACAATTACTCTCCCAGATCGAGAAAACCACTCTATTTATAATTTCAATTGCAAGTGCGACCTGTAAGACACCTTGCAATGAGTGGGAGGATGTGACGCAAAAGAGACAAGAGAATCGGTAGCACACAACTTGTCGAGACAAGTGGGAGAAATTGTAGGAGGAGGAGTCCTCCGCAATAGTGTTGCGACATGCACATATTGTATCGGACAAGTGGGAGATTGTTGGAGTAAGTGTCCTCCACAATAGTGCATTTATATAATAAATCTCATTTGGAATATACGTGGCATGATTAGTATATTTTGATACTCCACGTACGTTGATTAACGTAAATCGGTAACGCTTGGCTGACTAGAGTTTGACGTTATTGTCGTATGACGGCGGTAATCAACTGATCCCTTTAGGTCACACCTATAGGATGAGACCCAAATAGAATACTAATTATTTGTATACGATACAGTTTAATTAGAGCATTACATATATTTGATATGTACGTTTAGTTACGAGAGTTGTTTATTGGAAATTGAGTTACGAACTCATTCCACTTAAGTTTATTAGTCAATTATACGATAACTGACTGAATAAATTTTACGTCTTATTTTAATACAATTAAATAAGATTTAATTTAGTGATTAATCGTTAATTCATTAAATTAGTTGAGGTTATGCATATATTTTGAGGTAGAGGTAATTAGTTAATTCTATTTACAAGGAGTTGTAAAATAAATTAACTGGGCATTGTGGAACCCATTATATATTGATATAATGGTAAAATATCACTTAAAAGTTGAGTTTATATTATTTATTAATTTGAATCATATAATTGTTATATGATCAAATTAATACTTGATTATATAAGATAATTAAGCATTTGATAAATAAGTATTTGTGAGACAAATATCAAAAATCAAAATGGACCATTTCATACATATGGTGGACGGTCTAGTAGTAGTGGAGACAAATGATGATTATTCTCTCATATTTCTACACTCCACCTAGTGATGTAACTTGTCCAAATTGCTTTAATTATTACATACACTACCATACACTACCTAATGCATGTGGAATAAATTATGAGCAAAATATTTGCCCATTATAAGGCCTTTGGCCGGTTTCATGTAGTAAAGAGAGAGCAAGTGTTGCTCAACTTTGATTATCAAATTCTTACATGCATTCTTCCTCAACTTTGATTATCAAATTCTTACATGCATTCTTCTCTCAACCTCTCTCAAGAAACTCACACAAATATAATATACTTTATATTTTACTAATGTAGTAATATTACTAGTATCTTTGAAGGGACAATGCTATATTTATCTAGTTAATAAATATAGTGTTTTTGGGTTGATTCTTGGGTGCAACAAGAAGGAGACCTTCTACTTTGGAGGTTGTTTTATGGAGGATCATCTATTATTTTCATGCTCAAGAACAATAAGAAGGAGTTCTTATTGTGCCCATATTGAACCGAAAATACCCCATGTAAGGATGTTTTCGTCTTATCTTTTCTTTTTTGCTTTTATATTTGCATGCATGATAACTAGATCCTAAATCATTAAGTTAATGTAATTTAATGAACTAATTAGAGAAGTCTAATTAGAGGTCTAGGACTTTCAATACTTTCATTTATAATAGTTCGCATGGTTCGTTATCGTATAAATTTACGTAATAGCATTAAATAATCATATTTAGAACATATGATATCCCATCGCTTATATCACATGTTTTATGACGGTTTTTGTTATGTCCCCCTTTTGAGTCGATTTTACATATGTTATGATTTGAACACTAATTGTTAAGTGCTATGAACTCTCATTCCCTGGCTATATCTCCTCGCTCATTAGACTGGAATGTCGGAAGGAGAAGATATATCCTAAATGCTTGTGTGCCTGTTTTAGTGTAGATATGACGACGTTGTTAGGAGGCGAACGCTATGCATTGATCGACCCGGCTGTCAAATGTCGTATCTTTGCAAGGTGGTGTCATTGCACGTAGCGTACCGCTTTTTTATCATGCTTGTTCTCTTTCCGCCTTTTTCGTGAGAGTTGAACGAATTTGGGGTACTCGGCTTTTGTGTTTGACCGAGTCTTGGATGCGAAATGTGTATCGCATGTCGAATCGGAAAATGTTATTTCGAGAGTCTGGACAGGTTTAGACTAGGATCAGATATCTATATCGTCGTCCTACCAGGAGGAATTGAGTCTACAAATACGAAATCTTAATCGTGTATGTGTTCAGGGAAATGTTTATCCCGTGGATGTGATTTTAATCACACTTGCTATGTAAATTGTGCTAGTGCGTGTCATTAACCGTGAGAGATGTTGCCACCGTATTCATACGTTTGGATGGATAGTTATATGTTGATTATTTGTGACCGTTGGATGACTTGGCGTGGTTTATATGTCGAGTCTCCATCTTATCAAGTATATGCCTCTATCGGTGAGATGCAAGCCCTAGTGAGTATATAGTTGCCTAAGGGTGTTTTCTACTAGTTTGTCTATAATCTGATGCTTACAGTTTATATGTCGAGTCTCTATCTTATCAAGTATATGCCACTAACGGTGAGATGTAAGCCCTAGTGAGTATATGGTTGCCTAAAGGTGTCTTCCCCGAGTATGTCTATAATCGGATGCTTACAATTTTGTACCTCATGCGCCTATACCTTTATATATATATATATATATATATATATATATATATATATATATATATATATATATATATATATATATATATATATATATGCTTCTACTTGTCTATTACCGTTTAAGTATGTTATTTGTGATATGGCTGGGAGAACCCGGAGTTACTCGCCACTTACTGTGGCGTTCATGTTTTCATGGATAAACAGGTTGCTTTGATGGATTTTGCTTTTTTTTTTGGGTTCGGGTGTGAGCTAGCGGGCGTTGGCCTCGACGATTCACCCCTAAACGTTTCTTAGCTAGTTTTGCTAAACAACTTTGATATTTGATAACGTTTTGAGAGACTACGTCTCTTTTTAGTATATTATACTTTAGCTTGTATTTATTTGACATTTCTCTGATCGAGCCTGTCGCAAGCCCGATGCAAAGATAATTACCCAGACTAGGCTAATAACAAATTAATGTAATTAGGGAAGTAGGGGTCAATCCTCAGGGAGATGGTGTTTCCTATAGAATGTGAAATGTCTTGCAATTGGGTCTTATCTAACGAGTATCTGGGTTTTGGGGTTTCGAATTCTAAACTAATAAAAAGCATAAATGAAAATAAAAGCAATTCAAAATGAAAACAATAAAGCAAGAGGTGAATTAACAATGATAGAAAGAATCTAGGGAAGTAGGTTCACACATGTAGATTAACATATTGATGAAATTGGATTTAGAACATGCAAATAATTCATTGTGAGCTCGTAAGAATGATGTGTTCATTACAATCATAGATCAGATGGTCTAGCAGGCTTTTAGGCAATTTACTAGGTCTTAATCCACCATGTCATGCTTTGTCTATTCAATTCACGTATCTCTACCTTGGAAAAGAATTCCATTCTAGTCAATGATTTTGATCAGGAATCGTCAACTATCGTTATAGTCCAAACATGCATAGACACAATGTTTTAAAAGCACAATTTCTTTTATCCAATTATCATCTTTTAATCAACCTAACATGGCTACCCTACACCCTAGAAAAACGACTACTCACTCATGGTGATGTTTATATCTAAGATAATGTTAATAATAAAAACTAGGATAGACATGTTTATTTGGTTTTGGCAATATTTTAAGACTCTTTATATGGCGATAATAACGACGCTATATTGACAATCTAATGAAATGAAATGACGATTACAACGATATTGAAATGAATCTAAGATAACATGGGTGGAAAATAACAATCAAATAAGAAACATAAAGACATTAAACAAAAGATAGAATAGGAATACCTAGATAACGATCAACAACGATAATGACAACAATAATAGAAATTGCTTGCATAGAATAGTCGATCCACGAATTACAACGCTTGGACCACACAAAGTAGATTACAAAGATGAAATTCTTATTGATCTAAGCTAAGGTTTTGATACAGAAAAGACAGAAATAAACTAAGGACTAAAGATGAAAAAGAAGAAGAAAATGAGAGAAGAGAGGCTAGTTCTCCCTCCTCCTAAACTAGGGTTTTTGTAAGGAGAAGTGTAGAAGAGAATTGTGTGATGAGGTACATCTCATTGTGGTGGCTGAGGCATCCTTTTATAGCAGTAGGGTTTTGTGGGGAAGGGGTCAAGCATTGATCATATAGGACAAAAAGGAGGAAGTCGAAGCAAAAGCTCGGATCAGCAGGGATACCCGATCGGGTACACCACTTACCCGATCGGGTATTTTTTAATCTTTGTGTTTTGACTCTCGTTTCATCTCCCCTTGCATATGACTTGACTTACAATGTCCCCCTTGACCTCTTGATTCGGTTTTGTTGATAGGGTTTGATGTAAAATGATGAATTCTTCGCCCAACTAATCGATCTTCTGACAACTGTGAAACTGTCTTTACTTCTTCCTTCTTTTGAATCAGTGAACCTTCTTGAAATGCCTTTGACTTGGTCAAGCTTGCTTCTTCAAATCGTCGGGTTCTAGGCAAATGCTTGGAAATATAGAAAAAGGGCGTAGAAACGTCACTTTCCCTACAAAACAGGGTAGAACATAGGAATTCGCCTAGAAGACGATATTAGCTTATAAAATGGCTTAACAAAGCACAAATGACATACAAAACCGAGCTAAAATAGGGGTTAAAATCATACAAATATTCACTTATCAAATTCCCCCAAGCTAAACCTTTGCTTGTCCTCAAGCAAACATAACACACAATACCAGGACAAGGGTTGCAAGCATTGGCTACTACACCATCAAGAAACAAATCTCAACGTAAAACTTTTGAAACATAATGAATCATAACCCAAAAAATATGTGGGCAAGAATGATACATAAACATGGCTGAGATTTACATAACGGCGTAGTACAAAGAATTTCACTACATAATTTTCGGCCCTTGCATGATCTTTTTGACAAATGGACTCTCACGGCACACTCGAACACTCATTGTATGCAAAAGGTGATTTCCTTATGTGTAAATATTTTTGAGACACTCACCTATCTACGAGTTATGAAAATGTGTCCGCAGTCTAATATGGTAAACAATTCAAAACACAAGTCAAAGATCACAATGCACATAGAAAAGAAGCCGGAAAAAGTGAAGAAGGCTTTGGGAAATGGGTGAAAGGTGGACAAACAGTTATGGTTACTGTGAAGGTTAGAATGAGCTAGCAACTGACCAATGATAAATGACTACTCAATCCAAACTTTCGATTAATTCCCAAAAGACGAATAACGAAGCCAGAAGGAACAGATTGGCTTATTACACACGAAACACAAGAGTGAACTCCTTCTAACCATTGAATTGACATTTTGAGGAGATACTCACAACTTCTTCTTTTATTTATTTTTCTTTCTTTTTTCGATTTTTTTTTTCTTTTTCAATTTGTCATATTTCTATTTCATTTTTTCTTTCTTCTTTTTCTGAACATAACATCACTTCTTGAACATTTTGGTTCTCCCAAATTCACTTTGATATCAAGGAACAAAATCTTCTGAAAAGAGCACCCATACACCATAGTCTAGCTACTAGCTCAACAAGGTAAGCAGTTTTTTATATGTAGCGGTTATTTTGTGAAACATTTGTATGAAGAGGCTAATTTTGAGGGGTAATTCAAAGTGAAAAAGGCTTCAAATCTTAGTGAATCATGAATGCAATGCTTATAGGAATGAAATGAGAACCATACTTATGCGTTTTGACATGACACACATCACAAGGAGAACTACACACACCTAGATGAGACTGGGTATAGATGTACCAGCCTGAGGAGGTTCTACCTTACAATATATGTAACTTGCCAAATGTCAAGATCAAGCGTACTCATCTATAGATTCATTCCATGCCTACTGTGTACAAGACTTCCCCGTGTATGCATAATTCAATGAATGTTGAATCATTATCTTTTGAAAGCTCTAAGTTTGGGGAATGTAACATGATAGCATAGTAAACAAGCAAGAAAAGCATGAAAAGCATTCAATTGTGTTCAAAATTTTCATTCTTCTCTTTACTTATTCAAAATTTGAAAAATATAAACAACTAAAATGCAAAATGGGAAAATGCGATCCCTCCCCCAAGCTAAACATCACATTGTCCTCAATGTGAGCACAAAGACAAAATATGCAATGAGATGCTTAATGGGAAGAAGGGTAAAATGGGATAAAAGATGAAAGGAGAGTGAAGCTTACTAGTCAGCGCGGACTCCCCCAAGCTAGTCTTTTGGACTTGACAAGGAAGGTCTTTATAGATTCTTCAAAAACTCTTTCATCTGCAAAATAAATCCTACCAAAACAACGAAAAAGAGAAAATAAAATGCAAAAAGAAAGGAACACGGGTTGCCTCCTGAGAAGCGCTGGTTTAACGTCTCGTTCGATGAATTTTTCTATGAAATCATCTGGTTGGGGATTGACGCTCTATATAGACAATATCTAAGCATCTGATCATGGAATTGCTATAGTAGAGTTTCAATCGATGTCCATTGACCTTGAATTTTTCACCATTACTAGCCATTATTTCCATATAACCGTATTTGCTGACATAGGTGACAGTGAATGGTCCAGACCATCTTGATCGAAGTTTACCCGGAAAAAATTTTCAAACGGGAGTTGAAGAGAAGTACTTGGTCACCGATATTGAATTCTTTTCTGATTATCCTCTTGTCGTGTCAACGCTTCGTTTTCTCTTTGTAGATCCTAGAACTCTCGTAAGCTTGCAAACGAAACTCTTCGAGCTCATTCAGTAGCAAAAGTCGTATATTAGTGCTAAGCTTAGTGTTTAAATTGAGTTCTTTGATAGCCCTGAGAGCTTTGTACTCTAACTCGACGGGGAGATGACACGCCTTTCCATAAACCAACCGATAAGGAGATGTTCCAATCAGGGTTTTGAAAGCTGTGTGATAAGCCCATAAGGTGTCATCGAGCTTATTACTCCAATCAGTTCTTGATTTCGAGACTACTTTTTGAAGAATTGTTTTTAGCTCTCTGTTCGAAACTTCTACTTGACCGCTGGTCTGAGGGTGGTAAGCTAAACCTCGTCTGTGATACACACCATACCTGGCAAGCAGAGTGTCTAACTGCTTTTCTCCAAAATGAGTTCCTCGATCTCTTGTCACGGTTCTGGGTACACCAAAATGCGGAAAGATGATCTTTTTAAATAGTCGTATCACAGCTCTAGCATCATTGGTGGGAGTGGCAATTGTTTCAACCCACTTTGAAACATTGTCGACATCGACTAAAATGTAACGATTTCCATTTGAAGAAGGGAATGGTCCTTGATAGTCAATAACCCAGACATCGAATATTTCGACTTCTAATATGCCGTTTTGAGGCATTTCATGTCTTTTGGATATTTGACCCATTCTTTGACAAGCATCACAAGCCATAACAAAGTCTCTTGAATCTTTAAACATCGAGGACAAGAAAAACCCGAATTATAAGACTTTGGCTACGGTCTTGGACGGACCATGATGACCACCATAAGAAGATGAGTGGCATCTTTCTAAAACTCCTTTTACTTCCCACTGGGGGATACAACGTCGATACAGACCATCTGAGCATTGCTTGAAAAGATAGGGGTCATCCCAAACAAAGGATTTTGCATAATGCAAAAATCTTTTTCTATGGTTATAAGAAAGGTCGGAGGGTAGCTGGCGACTGACAAGGAAGTTGGCAATATCAGCATACCAAGGAGAAGAGTCCGTAATTGCCATTAATGAATCATCAGCGAACGAATCATTAATTGGCGTTGGTAATCCTATTTCAGTTACTCTTATCCTTGAGAGGTGGTCAGCGACTACATTCTCTGCTCCTTTCTTATCCCGGATCTCTAAATCAAACTCTTGAAGGAGTAAGATCCATCGGATAAGTCTAGGTTTTGCTTCTTTCTTTGAAAGCAAATATTTCAAGGCAGCATGGTCAGTGTAGACAATAACTTTTGATCCTATTAGGTATGAGCGAAATTTGTCTAAGGCATAGAGAATGGCGAGAAGTTCTTTCTCAATGGTGGCATAGTTGATTTGGGCGGGATCTAAGGTTTTACTAGCATAGTAAATTGCATGAAGAAACTTTTCCTTTCTTTGCCCTAAAACAACTCCTACGGCATAATCACTCGCATCGCACATCAGTTCAAATGGCAGATTCTAGTTAGGTGACTGGATTATAGGTGCGGTGATTAAAGCACGTTTGATTTTGTTGAACGCCTCAAGGCATTCCTTTGTGAAATTGAAAGGTGCATCCTTGAAAAGGAGCTCAGTCAGGGGCTTGGCTATCTTTGAAAAATCTTTGATAAACCGTCGGTAGAAACCGGCGTGGCCAAGGAAACTCCCGATTCCTTTTACATTAGTAGGTGGTGGCAGCTGCTCAATAACTTGGATCTTAGCTCGATCCACTTGACGGTATCTCTTTTCCGGTCAGATCCTTTTCCAACTCACTGATCTCGAAATTGTCATTCTCCGAGATATCCTCCAACAATAAGATTGCTTCTAGAGGATCCTCGATTATTGATGGATACAAAGATTAATCAATAATGGAGTCGACAATATCAATGAATTAGCAAGGCTCTTCTAGCATGGGGCTTTTCATTGCACTATTCAAGTTATAGGTTACTTTATCGTCACCTACTTCTAGTGTCAGTTTTCCATTCTTAACATCGATTACTACTCCGGCAGTGTGTAGAAATGGCCTTCCAAAGATAATAAGGATTTGAGAATCTTTAGCCATATCTAGGACGATGAAATCGACGGGAATGAAAAACCTTCCTACTTTGACAGGCACATCTTCTAAAACTCCCATAGGTTGTTTTAGAGAACGGTCTGCCATTTGCAGGGTTATACTGGTGCATTTGAGAATTCCCATATTCAACTTTTTCGCATTTGGAATAGGGCATGACGCTTACACTGGCACCTAGATCGCATAGAGCTTTATCAATTGTGTAGGTGCCTATAGTGCAAGGTATAGAGAAACTACCGGGATCCTTTAACTTAGGAGGGGACTTATTTTGCAACAAAGCACTGCACTCAGCTGTGAATGCTATGATTTCAACATCATCTAAAGTCCTCTTCTTAGTTAGGATATCCTTCATGAATTTTGTGTAAGAAGGGATTTGAGTGCTTAGTTCAGTGAAGGGAACCATTACTTGGAGGTTTTTGACTACTTCCATGAATTTGCTAAACTAGGTTTCCTTATGATTTCTCCTCAAGCGTTGGGGAAAAGGAACTTGGATTTTGATGGGTTCCTTCACAGGTTCATCCTTCTTTTCTTTGTTTTCTGCTTCCTTAGCGGTGGATGGTTGGGATTCTTTTTGGCTCTCTACTGGTTGTGGCTCAACTATTGGTTCCTTGGGTTGCTGAGGTTCCTTGTAAGTGGTACCACTCCTAAGGGTGATAGCATTAGCGGTGTCCCTCGATTGCTCACCATGAGGTGGGAGTTGGCCTTGTTTCCTTTGGTTATTAGAGGCAGCCAATTGGGCCATTTGAGTTTCAAGCATCTTGATGGCAGCATTTTGAGCTTGATCACTCTTTTGAAGTTGAGCAAACATTGAATCTTGTTTTTGAACAACATGGAGAAGCATGGATTCCATTTTGCTCAGGCTTGAGTCATTGGGTTGGCTTTGATTTTGGGGTGGTTGGTGTTGAGGTTGGTGTTGGTAAGGTTGATTGAAGTTAGGTTGAAATGGAGGTTTCTAGTTTTGAAAACCAGGTGGATTATAGGGCTTCTGTTGATGTGGTATGAATGGTTGTTGAATCTGATGGTGGGGATTCTGAATGTTGGTGTTTTTGTAGGACAAAAGAGGATGGTTCTTTGTGTTCTCATTATAGAAGTTTGAGAAAGCATTGCCTTGCCTGTATGCTTGGTAGGCATTGACTTGCTCTAGTGAACTCCTACATTCTTGAAAACTGTTTCCTCCAACCCCACATGTTTCACATACCTATATGTGATTAGTGACGTTAACATGTTGCTTGGATTGGGAAGAGCTTCCTACTTGTTGCTGCAGAAGGGCTAATTGGGCTTCTAGGAGTGCTACTTTGCTTGAATCTTCCTGCTTGGTTTTGAGCGGCATAGCACGTGAGTTTCTATACTGAGAGTCGTGAATTGCCATTGACTCGATAGTTGCATTAGCTATTTCTACATCGATCTGATCGAAATGACCATTGTTAGCGGAGTCGAGGATACGACGCGATTCGCCACAACAACCGTTGTAGAAGGTGATAGCTAAGAACCATGAATCAAGGCCATGATGAGGGCATTCTCTTTGTAATTCTTTGTACCTTTCCCATGCCTCATAAAGGCTTTCATTGGCTCTCTGACGGAATCCAGTGATTTGACTCCGTAAGAGTGCGGTTCGTTCTGGTGGGAAGTACTTTTGATAGAAAGCAAGAGCTAGACTTTCCCAGTCGGCTATTCCTAAGGCAACTCGGTCAAGGCTATTGATCCAAAGTTTTGCCTTTCCTGTTAAAGAGAAGGGAAAGAGCATTTCTCTAATCTGCTCTTAGGATACCCCAGTTTGTCTAATTGTGGAGCAATAGTCACAGAAGTTTTGAATATGAAGGTTGGGATCTTCTGTGGCATTGCCACCAAATTGACTTCTTTCTATTAAATTGATGAAGGCAGGTTTTATTTCAAAGTTTCGGGCTGTGATTTGGGGTGTAGCGATACCCCTTGGAAGTGTATCTGCAGTTGGTTTGGAATGGTCTGAAAGTCGAACCATTTTCTTTTGTGAAGATGAAGATGGAGTGTTGTTTAAAAGTTGATTGGTTTTTGAGAATGGAGATGAGAATGGATCTTCTTCTCCTCCAAGATTAGATTAAATATCCGAGTATTTCTCACGAATACGGTCTAAAATTGAAGTATCAGAAGCTTTTGAGATTTCGTTGAATAGCTTTAGTCTCCTACGTAGAGTCCTTTCTAGATCGGGGTCTAAAGAGATAGGGGTCCCTAGTCTAGAAGATTTGGGCATAAGATTGAAAAGCTAAGATGAAAAATCAAGAGAGGTCTGAAGGAACTTGGGTTCCTAAAGACTAGATAAAATAAATTGCAATAAAAATCTCACGAAAAAGGAAAAATTAAACCCTGCTCCCCGGCAACGGCGCCAAAATTTGATCGAGCCTGTCGCAAGCCCGATGCAAAGATAATTACCCAGACTAGGCTAATAACAAATTAATGTAATTAGGGAAGTAGGGGTCGATCCTCAGGGAGATGGTGCTTCCTATAGAATGTGAAATGTCTTGCAATTGGGTCTTATCTAACGAGTATCTGGGTTTTGGGGTTTCGAATTCTAAACTAATAAAAAGCATAAATGAAAATAGAAGCAATTCAAAATGAAAACAATAAAGCAAGAGGTGAATTAACAATGATAGAAAGTGATGTGTGTCGTTATATGTAACACCCGGAAATGTACCCTATTTTTCTAGTAGAAATATTTTACGGATACTTTTCAGTAATTTTAAGTTTTAAATTATCTTTTTAAGTTCCGAGTCGAATTTGGAATTTCCGAGTTCGTATTTGGAATTTCTGCGAGATTTCATGAAAATGTCGTCTTCAGTCTAGTTTGACTTTTCTTGACTTTGGTAATCGCCTTTGACTTTTTCTCTACACATCTCACACAACTCCCTTCCTTAACCTAAAATCTCATTAAACACAAAATCAAACCTAGTTTTCTTCTTCCTTAAGAAATCAATTTCCCTCTTTGATTTCAAGCTTGGAATTGACGTAACTTCTTCGTTACTCAATAGAATTTACGTAAGTTTATCTTATTCTTCCTCCCGTACCTTCCTCTATCCGCGTAGATGTTAAAATCATCGTCTTTCTCGCTTTTCAAACTTTCCGTCTTTCTCAAGATGAACTTTATTCATCTTTTTACGATCTAATTGTAGGTGGCGACCTCCAAGATCCCGACAAAGACTATTTCCTTATAGAAGAGGAGCTTGACGATTAGGAGACGCTTAAAGGTAACGGTGAAGGGTTACTCGGTATTACTTACGTGTTTTACATGTTTATATGCTAGAAAATCGTATTAGATTACGATTAGGAAGATTAGAAACCATGCTATGATTAGTAAATGATGTTATATGATGAATGTTGATGAATTATATTGAGTGTTGATGATTATTTGAAGTATATATGAGAATTGAAATGAGTTGGAAATGATTTGGTTGAGCGTTGGAAGCTCTCGGGTGAAGAAGTGCTCCCAGCCGGTCGACCGGCCGCCGGTCTGACCACCGGCTGGGAACACATCAGAAACTCTTTTGAAAAATGGGATTTTTGTATAAGAAGTGCTCCAGGCCGGCCAACCGGCCACCGGTCAACCCACCGGCCTGGAACACATCAGTGTTGAAGTTTGGAATTGGGTATGATTGGCTGTGCCGGTCGACCGGCCGCCGGTCGACTGACCGGCCCAGACCCCTTTTCTCTGTTTTTGAGTTTTTGCCTGTGTTCTGAGCCGGCCCACCGGCCGCCGGTCTCCAGCCCGGCCTGGAACACGGCTGTACATTTTTCCTTCAACTTCTAAAACTCGTAATTTATATTAGTTCACATGATCGGTTTATCGTATAATTTTACGTAAGGTCTTATAATATTCATGTTTTGGTATATGATATCTCTTTCGCATGTATCACATGTTTTGTGACGGTTTTCGATATGTTCCCACTTTGAGTCGGTTTTTACATATGTTACGGTTTGAGCACGATTTTGTCTTGTGCCTTGTATTCTCATTCCCTTGGCTACCTTTCCGTTCGTAAGGCTGGAATGTCGGAACGGAGAGGTATCCTACTGCTTAAATGCATGTGTTAGTGGGCATACGACGACGTTGTTGGGAGTTGAACGCATTGCGTTGATCGACCCGGCCGTCAAAGGTTGTGTACTTGCGAGGTGGTGTTATTTGCATGTAGCGTACCGCTTGTTATGAGGCTTGAGCTCTTTTCCGCCTCTTTCGTGAATTGATCTACCGAATTTGGGGTACTCGGAATATATATTGTAAGACCGAGTCTTGGATGCGAAATGTTATCGCATGTCGAATCGGAAAAAGTAAAGTCC
>JAIUZE010074660.1:0-162433 GCA_022085475.1 Heliosperma pusillum | reverse complement strand
ATACGATACAGAAAAATGTTCGGAAATCATCATCATAATAAAACATAAATCGATTAATCAAAACATAAGTGTCATTATTACAAAGCACTAGCATGATCCATACATAAAAGAAAAGCCTTAATGATTATCCTCCAGACCCATATCAATAGCATGCTTCAAAAATGTCTTTGGAGGTAATCCCTTAATTAAAGGATCTGCTATATTAGCACTAGTATTAATGTGCTCAATTGACACAGTGTTTTTCCGAACTTCCTCCTTAACTGACAAGTATTTCATTTCCATGTGCTTTATTCCTTTAGAATACTTGTCATTCTTCGACAAGAAGACAGCTGCGGCATTATCACAATAAATCCTCAATGGCCTTGCAACAGAATTCATAATGCTAAGCCCTGAGAAAAAATTCCGCAACCATAAAGCTTGAATAGTAGCCTCAAAGCACGCTACAAACTCAGCTTCCATAGTGGACGAGGCAATAATTGTTTGTTTAGCACTTTTCCAGGAGATTGCTCCCCCAGCTAAAACAAACACATAACCAAAAGTGTTTTTCCTTGAGTCCACGCATCCTCCAAAATCTGAGTCAGCATATCCAAGAACCTCGAGCTGATCAGTATGTCTATAAGTGAGCATTTTGTCCCTTGTTCCCTTTAAGTACCTTAAAACCTTCTTAGCCGCACTCCAATGACCCATTCCAGGATTGGACTGATATCGACCCAACATACCTACTGCAAAACTTATGTCAGGTCTTGTACAGACCTGCGCATACATTAAGCTTCCAACCAGAGATGCATAAGGAAATTTTTTCATGGTATTTCGTTCTAGCTCAGTCTTAGGACACATACTTAGACTGAACTTATCCCCTTTCTGAATAGGAACATCATTGGGATTACATTGTACCATGTTAAACCTTTCTAAAACTTTACTGATATAGGCTTTCTGAGACAACCCTAATGTCCTTTGTGATCTGTCTCGAGATATTTCCACCCCGATCACATAGGACGCCTCTCCCATATCTTTCATCTCAAAGTTGTTTGACAGGAAATCTTTAGTTTGACGTAATAGTCCCAAATCACTGCTTGCTATAAGTATGTCATCGACATATAGGACCAAAAATGCAAACTTACTCCCACTGATCTTCAGGTATATACACTGATCAACAGTGTTTTCTTGAAACCCAAAGGAGGTAATGGTATTATGGAACGTAATATACCATTGTCGAGAAGCTTGCTTAAGTCCATAAATGGACTTCTTTAATATACAGACCTTGTCCTCTTTGCCATCAATAATGAAGCCTTCAGGCTGAGCCATGTAGACTTCTTCTTCCAAACTCTCATTCAAGAATGCCGTTTTCACATCCATTTGATGTAGCTCTAAGTCAAAATGAGCTACAAAAGCTAAAATGATCCGTAATGAATCCTTCTTAGAAACTAGAGAGAAGGTTTCATTATAATCAATGCCTTCTTTCTGATTAAAGCCTTTAGCTACCAGTCTGGCTTTATGTCGTTCAATATTACCCAAGGAGTCGCGCTTGGTCTTAAAGACCCACTTGCAGCCGACAGCCTGATGACCTACTGGTAAATTGACCAACTCCCAGACCTCATTCTTAGCCATAGACTCCATTTCTTCTTTCATGGCATTAATCCATTTATCGGAATCATTACAATTCATAGCTTGTGAAAACGTAACCGGATCATTATCAATACTAATGTCAAATTCACATTGTTGTACATACACATAGTCATCTGAAGTAGTTGGCTTTCTAGGTCTTGTGGACCTTCTTAATACTATTTCAGGGGCTGTATCAACAACTTCAGTGGCAATGTTATCATTCGGGAGTGGAGGGTCAGCAACGTTAGGTTCCACAATATTGACTGGGTCAACATTATCATTATGTGGAACTTCATCAATTGAAATTGGGGGCAAGGAAGCTGGAATTGCCACCCTAACTTCATTGACTATGACATCCCTTACCTGATCACTCCCACTAACTTCGCCATTCTCAAGGAATTTGGCATTTCCGGTTTCTACAATTCTTGTTTTGTGTGTAGGACAGTAAAACCTATACCCTTTAGACTTTTCTGGATAGCCGATGAAGAACCCACTAATGGTTCTTTGATCGAGTTTCCTTTCATGTGGATTATAAATGCGTGCCTCTGCTGGGCATCCCCATACATGCAAATGTTGAAGACTTGGTTTCCACCCTTTCCACAGTTCAAATGGTGTCTTTGAAACTGCCTTACTGGGAACACGGTTTCCAACATACACAGCAGTCATAAGGGCATGCATCCACAACTTCATGGGTAAGTTGGTATTACTCATCATTGTCCTTACAGCCTCTAATAGGGTTCGATTACGCCTCTCAGCTACACCATTCATCCAAGGAGAACCAGGATTTGTGTACTGAGGGACAATACCTAAACTTTCAAGGAGTTTTGCAAAGGGACCAGGATGTTGTCCTGATTCATCATATTTGCCATAATATTCACCACCTCTATCTGACCTTATGATTTTCACTTTCTTACCCAATTGCCTTTCAACCTCCTTAATGTAAACCTCTAAGGCGTTTACTGATTGAGATTTTTCATGCAAAAGGTAAAGGTAACAATAACGTGAATAATCATCGATAAATGTGATGAAATATTTCTCTCCGCTCATGGAGGGAACATCAAAAGGACCACAAATGTCTGTATGTATAATTTCTAATAACGCAGTGCTTCTTGTGGACTCTTTCTTGGTGTGTTTGGTTTGCTTACCTTTAATGCATTCCACACACGTCCCAAAATCAGTAAAATCAAGAGAAGGTAACATATTGTCTTTAACCAATATGTTCATTCTTTCTCTTGAAATATGGGCCAAACGTTTATGCCACAAGAAGGAGGAACTTTCATTACATCTTCCACGTTTCGAACCAACATTATTATGCAGAGAAACATTATAAGAAACACAAAGAGATTCTGAAAACAATTTATCTAAATAAATACGATATAATCCATTTTCTAAAATCCCAGAACCAACATAAATATTGTCTCGATACATACTGAAACAACCTTGTCCAAAACATAATTTAAAACCACTATTATCTAACTTAGAAAATGAAATTAAATTGCGTCCGAAGGAGGGAACATAAAGTGTATCCTCCAAAATCAACTTAAATCCAGTGCTTAATTCCAAGCTAAATCTTCCAATGGCTTCTACTGAGGCTTTTTCTTTATTCCCCATGTATAAGGAGGCCTCATTTGGATTTATGGTTCTTGTCATAAGGAATCCCTGCAATGAATTCGAAATGTGTACATTAGAGCCTGTATCTAGCCACCAAGTGTTAGAAGGAACTTCAACATAATTTGATTCGAAACATACTAAAGCCAAAGGCTTACCCTTCTTTTCGAACCAATTCTTACGCTTTATGCAGTCTTGCTGAAAGTGCCCAGGTTTTCTACAGAAAAAGCAACTTTCCTGCTTCTTAATTTCCTTCTTAACGCCAGATGCAGACGGTTTATCAGAAGGGCTTGGCTTAATGCCCTTCATGTTTCCAAACTTACCTTTAGATTTCCCGCTTGCATGATGCACATGATGTGCCTGGGGTAAACCACCATTCTTACTTGAGACATCAGCCTCATCTTTCTGTTTGATTCTTGCTGCTTCTTGAACCAGTTTATTGGTCAATTCATTAACACTCCAAATTCCTTTAACGGTGTTGTAATGAAGGTGAAAAGCATCAAACTTATCTGGCAGAGAGTTGATTATAAACTGGGCAAGGAACGGATCCTCAACTTTCATGCCCAGTTTTCCCAACTTAGCTGCCAGATTCGTCATATGCAGCACATGTTGCTGCATGGTGGTAACATTCTCATTATACTTAGCAGTGGTAAGTTCAGACATAAGTCTTCCAGCTACCGCTTTATCGGTAGTCTGAAAGCGTTCCTTAATGATTTCCATATACTTACTGGCTGTAGTACAGCCTGTCTCCGAAATGGAGGACTTAATGTTTTGTGCAGTGGTAAGTCGTAAAAATTTTAAGCAAAGACTGTCACATTTCTTCCACCAGTTATACTCATCAAGTACCTCTTTACTCGCATCTTCAGCTGGTTCAGCAGGAGCTGTTCCAGTAAGCACCAGATCAAGTTCAAGAATACCTAAATAGAACTCGAGATGCTCCTTCCATTCAGAGTAATTAGTACCATCAAGTTGTGGTACTGCTTGGACACAGTTATTGAGGGAGCTTTGCAACGGTACTGCATTATGAACAATGCTCATAACATTAGGCTTTGAGTTTATCACACAATAGCAATTATGACTAAGACTTGAAACTTAAATGAGTAGCTTATAAACATTCATTAGGCAATGTGTAGTATCTGTGGACAACCTACGCATGCTTAATTACATAATCAAGAATACTCTCTTTATTGGGTGCTTTACTTTAATGTCAGGTTACCTGTGGGTAAAACCTTAATACGAGTTATTTCACCCCATTAGATGCTTAGTCGGATATTCACTACATAATTTGAGTCCACTGTGGTGAACATCAACATAATGTGAGTGCCCAATTTAAATACATTATGAGATCTTACCGCGTACGAGATGAATTCACTGTGGTGAATTTCAACACGTCATAATGCGGAGGTCTCCTTTAATCGATACATAAGATATAATTAATGTATAACAGTTATATATAATAAGAATGTACGCTAAATAAATTAATTCTATAAGCATAACGACATAATATTATACAAGCATACAATAAAAACAACCAATAAGTATCGAAACAGCACGGAAAACCTCGACCGAGTAATACAGTAGCTCGATCGAGAACAAAATAAACAGAACCACTCGATCGAGTATTTCATTAGCTCGATCGAGCAACAGCAAATCAGAAAACCCTCGATCGAGTAAGCAGTAATCTCGATCGAGCAACAACAAGGCAATAAAGTCTCGATCGAGTAAAAGTGAGCTCGATCGAGCAACAGGAAAGCAGAAAAGCCTCGATCGAGGAAAACAGTAGCTCGATCGAGCAACAACAAGAGTAAACCTCCTCGATCGAGTGAAGCTTTAGCTCGATCGAGTGGGTTAGAGATCAGACGGCATACAAACGTATAAAAATCATAATACAACATACAAATCGAATTAGGGCAGCGCAAATATTCATCATAAATCATATAGAAATCATCATAGATCAATTAAAAACGAAATAATTCGATTATGGCAGCGGAAACGATTATGGTATAAGGATACAATATCTATCATAAGGGTATACAATCAATTATGAATGAATGTTACTACATCATGATTAAAACATTAAATTCATTCATAAAAACATGATTAGAACATAAATCAGAATTACAACTATAATCACAACCACGCTCTGATACCACATGTAAACATAATTTATAGGATCTTGATTAAAGCGATAATTACTGAAAGGTACTTACGTGGTGCAGCCATCAGATCTGATAATAAAGTTACTTGAGAAAGATAAATAATAAACCCTTATTGCTTTGCCTTCTCCTACCTTCCTTATTCTCTAATTCACTTTCTTTCTTGTGTGTTGGTGATATGAATGAATTAGGTTAAAGCACAAACAGGTGTACTTATATAGAGAGGTGGCAGGAGGGGCTTTATGGAATAAGTAGTCAGTTATGTAAATAGCCTGTAACTACTTACCATAATCTACTTAAACTAGGACTCCTAATAAAAACCCGAAACAATATATTTAACCATTATTTAATTAAGGCAACTAATATCAGTAATTAGGTCCACACAATAGAGAATTAAATATTAATATAATAATAATTCTTACAATTATTGCAGTGTATACATACAAATTAGAGAGTTCAGAAAAAAAAAAAAAAAACCAGTTATTCCATCTGTCCCGCGCATTTTAAGTCTTGTTTAAGATAGATTATCCGTAAGTTTTAAGATGAGCCAAATACTACCAGATGGGTCTAATAGAGAAAGAAATTATTTGCATTTCTTAGGCAACTTGTCATGTGATTTGATATATATTTGACTCATCTTAAGCTTAAGACGGATAGTTCCCGTTTTAAATAAACATTTATGTTCATTTTTAGGGTGATTATTCATTTGTTTACCTTTTTATACTAGGAAGATTTTTGATGGCTAATTACTCATTCAATTGCATTATTGTGCACTCGTTTCGTACAATAACACTACCCACAAATGATCACCTCCTTTTTCTTGATTTTTGTGCCAAAAAATAGGTAAACAACAAATAATTGGACAAAGGGAGTATTTTTCTACATTTATACTGTAATTTTATGACTCTACAATATCTTATACGGTTAGCACTTTAGTCTTTCGATCATGTATATTGTTGTTTTGTGTGCAACTGTGCATATGTATACATGAAAAAAAAAGTACGATATTAATTAGCTTTGCATGACAATCTAGGTGACAAGGACGGATATGAATTGTATATAGTGGCATATAATAATAATCTATTTTTATAGTATAAAAGTTGAAGTTGTGCGACATGAAATGAATTGTATGTCATGACAAATACTTTAAAGATGACAAGTAACGATAAGTTGGCCAAAGAAAATAAAAGCAACGTCTCATTATGTGGTTGGGATGATGATTAGTACAAGAAATGGATGAAAAGCAAGCCAAAGTTAAGGCTTTATTTATTTGATTATTGTCTTGGTTGGATAGTTTCCCACATTACTAGTATGCTACTTAACTAACTCAAATATGATTCTACTACTACTCAATCAATAGCGAGGAAGCCACAAATGTTGCTCTTGCACGGTCTAAATTATTTGGCACTTCGCAACATCATAGATATTCTTGGTATTAGAGTTGAATGTTTTGATTGATGATTAACATACACGAGTACATGTATTTATATACACATGTATAGTTTTTTTGGGTCTAACGAAGCGCGCAATTAGTCGTATTACAATATAGGGGATGGAGGATCGAACCTGGGACCTATTGTCCATTATACCCCCGTCTTAACCACTAGACTAAGACATCTTCTATATTGTCTTAATTGGCATGATTGGCGTCGGTAGTGAGAGATTGGAGTGATCTTGTTGATTGATGAAATATCGGTTATTTCCATAAATATTATTTATTACAGAGAATATCCTCAACATGCCCCTGCAAGTCAAACTGTCTTATAGTTAGTCTGAGCTTGAGTCGCAGTTCATGGCATCGAGTGCGATGGAGGGGGCATATGCACGTTGATCTTCTTTTGGCGATATGTTGAACTCGTATTGTACTATTTTTAACTTGTTCACGAACAAAGTGGAATGTTAAAGCTATGTGCTTCATTCGAGAGTGGAACACGAGATTATTGGATGAATAGTGAGTTGCTCCTAGGTTATCACAATACATTGTGGGGTTGTGGTGATACTTATTTGTAATTCGATTAGAAAGAATTGAGCCATAATACTTTTAACTGCGGTGTTTGCCAGTGCACGAAATTCAACTTAGATCGGATGTTGATTGAGCTAGTGCTCGCTATTTTTTTTAGGACCAGGAGATGGGGGTTGCATCCTAGGCAAACACTATCTGTATGTGGAGATGTAATTGTATGTGTCGCCTTCTCCTCCGGTATCACAAAAGGCATGCAAACAAAGTGGAGTGTTGCAATTCCATGGGTGATGGTGTCATGAGGAAATCGAAGGATATATTTCAGGGCAACCCAGTAGGAGGTTGTTGGGTTTATTTAGGAATTGGACTAGGCGATTTACTGTGAGAGCAATATCTGGTCGAGTAAGGGACAATTATTGTAGGTTGCCCACAATAACACGTGTTGGTTCAGTTGTGTATAGGTTTGTTTTTTCACGGTCAAGAGGTGGGTATGGTGACATACAGTGACATTGAGGTTGGTTTTGTATTAGCCATGTTGTATTTTTGTAGTAGGTTACTAATGTATTTGGATCGATTAGGTGAATACCGTTTAAGTTGAGAACGACTTTCAAACTAACTTTTAAATTTTACCTTGCAAGTGAACGTGTATCGTTGCACTAGTTGAGAGTCGATTTGCGTGATTGAAAACTAGTTGTTCGAACATAATGTTTAGCTAAGTCGCATAAATAGGATTAAACTGATTAACTAATGATTTTAGCTAATAGATAACTAAATTAAAACTACACTACTTTTAAAGACTAATGAAAAGCTAAAATGATAGAGCTTTAATAATTCAATAATAATGGGTTTGAGACTCAATCTCTCCACCAACACTCGCATCTACTATCATAAACCCATCAATTAGTAGTTAGGACCGGGTGATTTTTTAGGGGAAAAGCGCTTCTAATTCGTCAAAAACCTCCCTCCCGGGTTCATGTATTGACACTAGCTACCCAACTCAGATTCGCAAGTTAGACTCCCTAACTCAAAAACCAAATACTCCCGAAACGCGCCTCATTCCTAAGTTGGGGTGTATGTAACACCCCCCTCTTACCCGGCCACAAGGTAATTGGGAGATGTTAGCATCTCGGTTTCCCGAGGCAATGAATCAAAGATACCATCAAGAAACATTTATTACAAATGATAGTTTAGTGAATTACATAACATAACAAAATGGATAAATAAATAAAAGTCATGCTACTACAACTTTGTAAAGAAGTCTATCTCATGCCGACCTGACTCCAAGTCTGAAGCTCGTTCTGTCTCCCGCATAACACTAAGTATAACTTGTAATTAACCTGCTCCCCATATGATCGGAAATATCATATGGACCGGCAAAGGCCACCCTGGATATAGGTGACAATTACACGGACACACAACACGTCAGTTTCAATAATAATATTATAATAACAATAAATATGACGCAGTAATTAAATATATAGATGTATCATGGGACTAGAATACGCCAACACAACAACACGATCATCACACTGGTACCGAGACACAGCCTAACGCACCCACAACCGGCAACAGTGCAACACTGAAGTCGGGACACACCCAGACACATGTAAATCAGATAAGGTACTCAGTACACACCTGTGGTAACGGGTCCAGGAGCTACCTGAAACCTCTGCCAGACATCGTGTCTTAACTACACAAGTCCCTTCAAACTCAAGCCATTAATGTGCACATCCCTATTGGAGTAGGAAGCTCGAAGAGGCGACCCAAGCGTGAGACGGTTTCCCCAACCGCCTCACGTCTCCTCAACAACAACTATTCAACCAAAACCGTCACAATCACCAATATGCAAGACCCACACATTAAATACAAGATACCATACAGTATGCCAATCACCGACTCACTCAATGAGATCAATGACGATGACTCATTAAACAAGAAGATACAATATCAAAACTAAGTAGGATCAACCTACCTTGCTTTTAGCAATCCCGCTATATAATCAAGCCAACATATACAAATATGCTCCCCCATAAAGTCGGCACCTAATTACGATAATTAAATACGCAAATTCACTAACTAATCTAATTAAATTAAATACGAAATCAAATAATAAAAGTCGTCTAGCAGAACATACTCGACTGAGTGCTAGGCCACTCGATCAAGTGACGTTAACTCGGTCGAGTACTATGTACTCGGCCAAGTTGAGACGACTCGATCCCCCTTCTTCCCCATGAATAACCACCACTATCACCCCACAACCACCATGGTCCCAGCTGACCACGGTGGCGACGACTACCACCACCTATCGCCGCCCTCTACCCCTCAGAACGACCACAGCAGCAGCCCCGACCACCACAACAACGACAGTCGCAACAACAACAAACAACAACGGCACCGAACAACCACAAGAACACCAACAACGGCGCCAACAACAACAACGACGACCACAACGACGAGCAAAAACCCAGACTCTTCCAAGTCCGCCCATGACAGAAAGGTCAAAGCCTTACCCAAAACCCGAGTCAGACAACCCCTAAACGACCCAAAAGATCCCGGTCAAACTCAGATCCAGTCGGTCAAAGGTGGTCAACGACGTTCCTAAGGTTAGGGATGTTCGTGGAGCGGGTACAAGTGGATACCGCCCCGCCTTGGGTAGAGCTTTGACGAGTGGTGAGGAGGGTATGGGTACAAAACTTGTACCCGCCATGGGTAGTGGAGTGGGGATGGATTTTGCATCTTACCCACTTCATACCCGCCTACCCGCCAATCATAAAAAAAAAATTAATAGTATTATGATTATTTCATAACTCTTAATTTTTTATAATGAAAGATCAATTCAAAAAAATTAAAGATAAATTCAAAAAATTGAAAATTTATAGTGATTAAACCAACTTTTACGAAAAAGATAATCAAATAAAATTATGGTGTAACGGGTTAATGGGTAAGTAGGACGGGTATGGTTTTATAGTTCTACCCGTTGGGGTGAGTATGGTTTTGGAAACTTGTACCCGCCATGGATGGTGGGGCGGGGGTAAATACGAGAGTTTCTTGGCGGGTACGGGGGAGCCTATATCCATCACCGCCCCGCCCCAATGACATCCTTAGTCAAGGTCGAGGCGGGTCAACGATGTAAAATAATTAATGTTTACGCAATCTTACCACAAGGTCTTGAGACAGATCTAGAAGGTTCCATTCTCCATTGAAATCTCTCTCTAAACTCTCTCTTTTGTTTTTGTGGTGGAAAATGAAATGGTGAGATGATAAGGTGGGTGGATAAGATGAGGAGGGTTTATATATATACTCCCTCCTATTCTCTCATCTCTTTCCTCTTTCCTTATTTGGTAAGTCGGATTTTCTTCCCTCTTTCCCTTTTTGGATATGGGGTAGTGTGTTTTGTGTGATCCAAATTCATTTGTATGTGGGTAGTGTGTTTTGTGTGGTCTAAATTCATTTCCTTAATTCTTGTGCAAAAAGTAAAGGAGAAGAAATGAGTGAATAAGAGGGAGTATATACATATATTAGTTTTATTATTGCTATCTTTATTACATCATTATTCCTTCTCGTAATAAAATACGGGTATTACAAAACGAGCCGATCTGAGCTCGAGCTCGTGTAGACTCGGGCTCGGCTCAAAATTTTTGAGCTCAAGCTCGGGCTTTGCTAGGACAAAGCCCAAGCTCGGCTCGAGGTCGAACCGACATCGTCTTGTCATTATATTATTTTAACTTCCTTACTTTAGTCTAACTTAATATAAATATTTTTTAAAAAAACAAATAAGGTTATAAAATACTAAAATAATTTTATATTATAATATACTTATAAATGCCTAAATAACATATATAATTTAAAATAAAATTATAAACATAAAAATTATAAACAAAAAAATTATAAACGATCTCAAACGAGCTTTGGAGCCGAGTCTTGCTGAGATCGGGCTCGGCTCGTATCTAGCCAAGCTCGGCTTCGATTTGATCGAGCTCGAACCGAGCTTTGACCGAGCCAATTCTGAGGGCTCGACGAGCCGGCTCATATTAATTACAACCCTATTCCAGAGGTACCCAAATAGTGGTCAAGGCTACCAGGTTAACGTTGGCTTCTCAGTCATCTCACCCCCTTTTCCAAGGGTTGGTTCAAACAGACAATCAAAGTCACCCTTCTTATATTCTCCCTCACGGGTTCAACTCAAAACGGAAAATTTTCCGAGTAAGTTGACTCCCAACCGAATCAACCCCGTCGATGGTCAAGGGGTAAAAGTCAACAACAATCCCAAAATAGACATTAAAAATTTAAATCCTCTAATTAACTCAAACAAATCCCCCAACAAATTATTAAAATGGATTTAATCAAGCAAATTACTCATGTCAAGGATTAATGAAATCCTAGTAACGACTACTCACTAATCATAATCCTAGAATCTACAACAATTAATCAGACGTATAACATGCTCCTAGACATCCTTGTTTAGTTAGTGAGTGGTTTAAACAAATTAGGCAAGCGAGATTTCAATAGAAATCACCATTAACATTCATCCAAATTCAAATATAAGATAAAACCAACATCCAACGTACAAAATAATTAACAACTAAACAAAATAACCACATAAAGATTGAAAACTTAATGAAAGAAAACAAAGTTATTAAAGGAAAGAGAGAAATGATTCAAACTAAATAAAAGAGAAGAATTGGATTAATGATAATGAGAAACAAATGTGAAATCTTCTACTCCCTCCGATCCAGACCAATGATAACACTTACCTAAAACGGACGATCAACACCAATGGTAACATACCTTATTTGGCCCACTACAGTACCAAGTTATCCTACTACCCATTTGATATTTACACAAAATGTCATTGCATGGCCCCACAATTAAACCCACAATTAAACCCACAATTACATGGTCCACCTACCTTTTCCTTTTTTACCCCTCATTTTTCCACATTTTCTTAAATACTCCAATTTTCCCCATGATACCATTTGTCTGGATCGGAGGGAGTAATAATCTTCAATGTTATAGAAATAATATTAATCCTAAAGATGAGATTTTAAGATAAAATAGAGTTTTTTTGTGGTCTTTCCTAAATACAACCCTAGAATACTTGTGTCTTTCTGGACTGTTACTTGGTCGGGCCACTCAATCGAGTAGAGTTACTCGGTCGAGTTTGTTGAGTGCTTAATCGAGTGGGCTGATGACTTGGTCGAGTTTTGTGGATACTCGGACGAGTGAGGTGACACTTGGTCTAGGGGGCTGACTTGGGAGTTCCTGGTCGCTACTGGAGTGTGTCACTCGATCGAATGTTTTTAGCACTCGGTCGAGTTGTGGCACTTGGTCGAGTAAATATAGCACCCAACCTTTCTAGGATTTGGGTTATTCTTTTGTTAAGTAATCCTTTTGTCAATTCTTTTGTCAATCTTTCTAGGATTTGGTTATTGGTAGTATATTGTTGATATTAGGTTGATTAATTGGGGGAAATTAGTAGTAGTTATACTATTATATTGTGTATGTGGAGATTTTGTAGAAGAAGAGGTCTAGCTTCATATTTCTTGATTGTTGATTATTGATTTCAGATTTTGCTACAAGGTAGAATTTTCTTACTCAGTTTTGGTTAATGTGAATGATTATGAGATGATATATGTAGCTATTGATAATAATGATGATGATGATAATTATTCCATTGTATATTTGTTGTTGTGTTGTTCCGTTGTTGTGTTGTTGTGTTGTGTACCTCAACGGTAGGTCGCACACCTCAAACGACCAAGAAACAAGAGAGATATGCCTCTCGCAAAAACGTGTTGCAAGATGACGCAGACTGCGCTTTTTTTTTTTTGCTTCCGCAGACTCGGAAATCCTTTATTCTATTATTTTGAAGGCTCATTATTGTGTGAACTTGAAGGGTATAAATACCCAATATTTATCACTCATCTAGGGTACCATCTCACACATTGTGCATCTGCTTTTTACACTAAAACTCTTAATATTTTGTATTAGCTTAATTTAGTTTTAATCTTTGTTTATTATGAAGACAATGGAAGGCCAGTTCTTTAAGCTTTATGTAATTTGAATAAGCACTCAACATTTAGCATTGCTTGTATGACTCAATAATTTTCATCTCCTTTATTTCATATTCTTTTCTTGAATTAACTTCTTGTGTTGAGTAATGAATGTTTAGTTTAACCATTTTTGCATCTTATTTACTTAATGAATGTTTTTTTTTCTAGATAGGTTAGGTTATCTTATCTTGAATGTGTTGAAGTAAACTTGAAAGACAATTGCTTTGGTTTAAAGGTGGAGTCTTTATTTTGGGTGGAAAATTGTATGTTGTGTATCATAGCTTGGTTTAATGTTGTGGTATGTGATTCTAGCTTACACTCCCTTGGTTAAATCTTAAAGCTTGTATCTTTAGTGGGTCTTGTGGTTTAATGAGTACCAACTAGTTTACAAAGGGTTAGTCTTGGGTGGTTTAATTCATGCTAGTTATTATATGTTAGTTTCTAATACCTACTAATAAGACACTTCTTATGATTAACTAATTAACCATTTAATTAGTTCCCTAAATCTAGTGCATGCAAACATAATTAAGACAAAGTTTAAGTAGAAAACATGTTCCTCACATTGATGTTTTGGACGAGAAGGGCACAAGAAAAAGACTCCTTCTTGTTCTTGTTCTTGTTCTTGAGCTTAAGATGGAGGGATGATCTTCCTAGTTCCAAGTATAGGAACACTCCAATTAGTTGTACCAAGACACTCCCTAATCACTCAAATAATATTGATATACTAGAACAATATAAGAGTACCCTTATAATTGACTAACAATGCTATTACTACACTAGTAATCTTACGGAGTTTATTTTCGCAGTACGATTTTTACTTATTTTAGTACTTTTTACACCAAATTTTTCATTTGTTACCCTTAACTAAAAAAACACATCATTCCTCGTTTTCTCTCCCTTCAATCTATTGGTAGCCTTCTTCAACCTCCTTTTAATTCATTTTCAATTAAGAACAATTATTCGAAGGAAGAATAGGTATTTAATACGTTAATCCAATATTAATAATTTAATTGACTATATCTAATATTTTTATACATTTATACATTTTTAATTAGGGTTTTATGTCTAAATTAATAAATTGCTAATTAGTGTATGCTAGGTTTCTTATTGGTAATTTAGGATATGGCGTCGTCGATGTCGTTCGATGGTGGTCTGCCGGCAACGGTATTAACGGCGGTGATGGAGGGTGTGGTGGTTTATGGGATTGACGAATTACGGTGGTAACTAGGGTTGTCTAGTAGCGAAGGGGTCGTTGGTTGGCGAAGGATAATCAATGCAATACATGGAAAATGTACTATGGTGAGTAATTATTAACATAATATCTATAAAATAAATAATAATAAATGTACTACATGGAAACGTACTACATAGTGCAACAATCAGTATAAATTATAAACCACGAACAACAGTGCCGCAGCACCACCACCAACCCCTCACCGCCGTCCACTCACCGCCAGTCTCACCATCGGCATCTCACCGGCGTATCCCCACCGGTGCCAACAGATGTCGCATTCCCACTAGCGCATCCCCACCGCTGCCGCATCTCCACCAGCGGCAACCGTCCCCCAATGTCGAGATCAACTACCAAGTATATACTTTGTGGAATATTAGATAAATCGATGTTTTGACATCCGAGAGAAAACATTAGAGAGAGGTTAGAGAGGGAAATTGAGAGGAGAAATGAAAAGGGTATAATTGTCAACCGTGTACTATAATGAGTAAAATGTGTACTGCGAAAATCAGGACCCTAATCTTATTAGTAATTGTAAGAACAAAGTTATATGAAACTTCTTAAGTTTCTTAGCTTTTGATTTCTAGTGAGAAGATGTAGTATTTTGATATGAGATTGAATGAATTCGTAAGAGGAAATAAGATGAAAACATCCTCTTATTTACTCACAAAAAAAACCCGGTCCAACACTAGCATGGGGGAGGGTAAGCAATATTAGGGATGGCAACGGGTCGGGTTTGGGTCGGGTCCAGCTAGACCCAGACCCGGACCCGGAATGTTAACCTTGGACCCATACCCGACCCAAACCCGCACGGGTCGAAAATTAGTAGACCCATACCCAGACCCAATGGGTATGGGTCGGGTCCGGGTCTACCCGCGGGTCCGATTTTCTGCAACTTTAATACTCCAGTAGATGCATAGTACATAAAATTGGGGGAAAAAACACATGAATATGACACTAAGAGCTTAATTCCACCATATTGTCTACTACTCCATAATAAGTTCTATTTATAACACAAATTGATTAAGAAAGATAAGCAAGAGGTATATGTGAAAGAATTAAATATGGATCCCTAAAAACCAATATCCTACTTGAAAGGCGTCGGCGGTAACTGTCGTGGCTGGCCGTCGTTCGTGGTCGAATGGTTGTCGATGTCGCCGTCTATGGTGGAATGGTGGTGACCGTTCGTCGTCAGTAGCGAAGTAGGTTGTTAGAGTTATGAAGATTGGTGGCTTTGTGGCTTTAAGAAATGAGGGAAGAGAAAAACTTCTGCACCTCTATTTGAACTTTGGGTTATGTTTTCAATTGTAGTTTGCACAGATGAGTACTTAGTACCAACTTCAATAATTTTAGCTAGGTTTTAACTTATAAAAATTATACTTTTTTTCAATGGAGGGTCTACGGGTCGGGTCCGGGTCTCGTAACTCAGACCCATACCCGGACCCGATTTTTTTCTCTAGGACCCATACCCGACCCATACCCAATGGGTCTGAAAAAATGAGACCCATAACCGACCCATAAGGGTCCGACCCAGCGGGTCTGGGTCGGGTCTTAGACCCACTGCCATCCATAGTAAGCATGCCATTGCTTTTTGTCTTACCCATGACACTAGAGTAGGTCTTAGGTGTTTTAGGTGAATAATTGTGTTTTTAGCATTAAACCAACAACTAATCACCACCCTAATACAACTCACCTAAACCGGCCCCATAACATAAAATGGACTCCATTTTAACTTTGTGATTTTGTCATTTGTCACATATGTGACATGTGACATGTTATTTATCTTATAAATATGCATTTAACTAATTTGAATGCAATCTCTCATATCAAATAAATTAAACTTAACATTTTAAGTAATAATTTGTAATCACGTGTATATAAAATGGGTCGTCTCATATTTGGTTAATATAATCTATAACTAATTGTAATTATGATCAATCAATTATGCTTATCCTAAATGTTTCATAAACATTAAGCATTTTTAGTAATATAACAATTAAATTACCAAATTGAATCTTATTTAATCATTTATTTAAGGGATTAATTAATTTGTATCGCTATACAATTAATTAACTTTCATGATTAGGGATCCGTCCTTTCGGTGTGACCTCAAGGGATCAACTGATCACCACCGTCATACGACAGTAACGTCAAATTCTAGTAAGCCAATCGTTACCGATTAATGTGGACCAGTTGACTATAATGTTAATCATCCCTTTGTGTTCTTGTTATTAAGATTTAATTAAGTGATCGCACTATTGTTGATGACACTTACTCCAACATTATATTGGGAGGGGCAGTAGATTAATGAAAGAAGGAGTATAAAGGAGTCATCTTTGTTGAATGTTGTTGTGTCTTGAGATAATTACATCAAGTGTCTTTCGCATATTAATTTAGTGCATTTAAGGTGTTTGTTGTATTGTTTAGACTAAAAAAGTTCACATCTGTGATGGTTTCATGTTACCATTTCAACCAAATCTCTTCCTATATGTTTCATCTACATGTTTTCCTATTATAAATATCGTTGTTTGTAACTAATAATTTTAATATTTCTTAGGTGTCATTAGTTTTTAATTAGTAGTCTTAATTTGTGTTTAGTTTCTTAATTTGTCCTTATCAAGAGATTAGAAGTTATCTTAGCTTCTTACCGTCTTCCCATGGGTTCGACCTTTTACTTACCCTTACTACGCTTTTATTTAGGATAATTTGAGTCTAGTTGAGACATTATAGGTTGTTATTTGTTAATTACTAGTTTAATGACCCTCTTATATATAGCCTGTCAACCGACCCCAGGGATCGCTCCTTGTGAATCTCGCTATGCAAGGAGGATGTACACATTATCTGGGTTTTACTCGCTCACTTGTGTGAGGGCATAGGTGACTCGTGGTGATACATAGCCTATCGGGTGACCCGTAGGCTAGGTAGCACAGACACTTCTTCTAACCAGTCGTCCCATGTTTGACACTGTGTCAGACAACGACACTCGTCGGACACACGCCTAAACGTATTGATACCTATAAACGAGGAATGAGAGGTCGAAAGAATGAAAGAGATCGATTGGAAGATGAGTTTGGGTGAGAAATGAGAATAAGTTATAATCCAAAATTTACCTTCAATTATTTAAATTTAGTATCATACATTAAAAAAAAATCATACGTTATTTATATAAATTATATATTTTATTACATTTAACTAACGTGTCCTATATCCTAAATTTCACGGGATATCGTGTTCGTGTCTGTTTTGGTGCTACCTAGCCCGTAGGTGATAGACATGGCTTAGCATAGGTGAGCCAGTTGGAGGCGGGGACTAGGTGTTCTGTGGTACATCTCGGACATTGGCAGAGGTGATCTGAGTTTGTCTTGGGGCATGTGTACATGTGTATTTGGTTGTTGAGATTGTGATGGTGGGAAGGTGTGATTGTGTTGGTTTCGTGATGTTAACTGTGAACTGACTGTTGTATGTTTTTTAGCCTATTGTGACTCATTCGATATTTATGGCGAATGGCGAGTTGATGACTACCAAGCTCTTTGAGTATGCCATTAACCATGTAATTGCACATGTCGTCAGAGTTACTGCTCAGTATTCTGCCTTCAAAGAAAATATACCTAGCCACAAGTCCTTATTTTGTAGCCTTCCATGAGATAGAGATGTGCTAAGAAGGATGCAAAAACTAATAGTAGATCACCTAGAAAAAGGACAAGAAACCCAATCAGTGTCATGGTACGGAAACAATTTAGTAGAAGAGGAATTGGCCATTAGAATGCCTTGCATGCCCTGGGATCCCTTGAGGTATCTTAGAGCTCTTCTATCTGCATGCCAATGATCATATGTGGGGTTTTGACGAAACTGAATGAAAACTCGAATTTTTAGGGTGTTTCTTTGTGTGGTTCCAGTTTAACATGAGCATCCAATAAAAATTTTAAAAGGTATTTCTTTGTTGACACCAAATTTTTGCAACATATGCATGTTGTATTTCCTTTCATTTGAGAAATAAATATGCCTTAATATGTATGAACAACTTTCAAGCCTAAGAAATAGGGTAAGATTCCCAAGTCTTTCAAATTAAATTCAAATATAATGTTTTCATATTTTGAATAAGCATCGGGATTATTTCATGTTATCACCATGTCATCCACTTAGATGAGCACCACTGTTATGGAGTTTCCCTTGTGGTGAATGAATAATGAGTGATCAATTTGAGATTTTCAAACAATTGCCTAAGTACTTTTCAAACAATTGTCTAAGTACATCTTTCAACCTATATAGAGATTTTTTAAGTTTACACACCCACAGATTTGAAGTGTTCTTATTTGAGCCCTGACACTCACAGTAAGTTTGTCCCCTAGCTTTGAGTACCGTTAGGGAAGTTGCATATACACATACTCCCTCCATTCAACTCCACACTACCTATATCATTTTTGCACAAGTTTTAAGAAAGAAATAAAAAATAATTAAAGGTACAATGAATGTCAAGTGGAATACCTTTAAAATTAATGAAACCAGTGGGTTTTACCCAACTAATAAAGCAATTAAGACTTAATCATTCCCACCAAAAGTTTAAGTGGGCAAAAAATCCCACCAAAATGTACAAACATTTGAATGTCCCACCATTGCCTTTAATTCCCCCCCCCCCCCCCCCCCCCCCCCCCCCCCCCCCCCCTTAAATTACAGCATCAGCACAAAATGCCTTTAAATACACCATTTCTAAACACTATTCCAGCATTGAAGAGGTAAAGAACAAAGTTTCACTTTACACTCCTCTTAAATTTACATTTCCTTTACAATAAAAACAACAAAAAACCTTAAAAAAACAGCAACTCTTCAAATGGGTGCAAAGTGTCTGACAGAAGATGGAAGGCTCGAAGTTGGAATTTATCTACTTCAACGATCACACAAAGAGAAGCTACGTCGCGGCGTTATCATGGAAGCGGCTGCAAAATGGGGTATAAGTACAAGAACCGTGGGTGACATCTGGAAACTTGCTAGCAAACCCAGGTTAGTTGGTGAAAAGTTTAATGTCCAAAGCAAAAGAATAGGTAGCAAAAACAGACCAAGAATTTTACCAGATGTGGACTTTATAAAAACAATCCAAGTCGAACTTAGAGATACCATGTACAGAATCTCGAAACAATGTAAGGTCTCAATTGGGACAGTGCACTCATGGGTTAAAGAAGGTTTGCTTAAACCTCATTCGATCCCATTACATCCCCCACTCACCGAAGCAAACAAAATTCATAGACTCAAGCACTCACTGAAATCATTGGTGATTAAACAAGTTGAACAAGAAACCATAGACCTCAATGCCATACCAACCACTGAAATCAAATTCAGTAAGATGAGCCACACTATCCATATGGATGAGAAATGGTTTTTTATCACGCCACACTATCCATATGGATGAGAAATGGTTTTTTATCACTTATGACAACCACAAGTTTTATATTGTTAGTGGGGAGGAACTGCCATATAGAAGTTGTCAATCAAAGAGGTTTATCACTAAGGTGATGTTCATGTGTGCCGTAAGTAGGCATGTATATTCAGCAGAAGGGGAACTACTGTTTGATGGTAAAATAGGGATGTTCCCTTTCACAAAACAGCAGCCAGCAGCAAGAGCAAGTAGAAACAGACCAAGGGGGACATTGGAGACCAAGTCAATTGACTCTATTACAAAGGAAGTTACACGAGCATGCATCATTGAACAAGTCATACCAGCTATAAAGAGTAAATGGCCAGAATGTCTTAGCAAACACATCCTCATACAACAAGATAACGCAAGACCACATATAAAAAATAATGACCCTGAGTTTATGGCTGCTGCAAATACAGATGGTTTCAATATTAAGCTGGTTTTCCAGCCTCCTAACTCACCTGACCTCAATGTCAATGACATTGGTTATTTTAGGGCATTGCAGTCTTTTCAAGCAGCTAATAGATCCCATACAATTGATGAACTAGTGAACTCAGTAATGCAAGCTTTTGTTGATTACACGTCATCAAAACTCAACAATATTATCTTAACATTGCAATCAGTCATGGTGGAGATTATGAAGGCAAAGGGTCATAATAATTTTTCAATCCCTCATATGGGCAAAGGTCATCTTGAAGCTATTGGCATGTTCCTAAGAAATATGATGGTAAATGAAGATCTAGTTAGGGAGTGCATTGATTATTTGCAGGAGATAGGCCAAACACAAGGTTTAGAGGAGCTAATATCTCAATTAGGATACAATGTTTAAGTATCAACATTTTATGAAGTGATTACAGTATAAACATTTTATGAAGTACGATAATGTTTAAGTTGTAATCACATTATCATCAATGCAATGTACCAGCTGGTTAATGAAATGTTATGCACGATAATGTTTTGCAAATTTGTTCACATTTTAGTGTCAATGTATGTGATGATTAAATGATATGCAATTCAGTGTTACATCAACTCTCAGACCTAATTGGCCTCATCATTGAGTTGTGTACAGTACTAAGCCCTTCTACACACACACCAAGTAATTTGGTAGACCATGCTCAGTATATGAATACAAATGACTGAACAAACACACCAATTATTTGGCAGACCATGTGGTGGCCAAAGCACTTATTTTTAATGGCCTAACTAAATTTATACACCATGCACTCAACTCCACATTAAACATGTTGAAAATGCAAGAGGCTCTCAAACCAGTTAAGGATTATAATCACTGAGCCACATCTCAGTCCAAACATGGACCATCACTGATGTACACACAATAACAACATTCTTACATAAACTCTCAGGCCAATGTGGCCTCATCATTGAGTTCTGTAAGGTAACAAGGCCTCCTACACACACACCAAGTATGGTAGACCATGCTGAGTTCATAAAATAAAATGACTTGGCATACACACCCATAACTTGGTAGACCATGTGGTGGCTTTGATACCTTTTAAATATGGCCTCATCATTGAGTTCTGTAAGGTAACAAAGCCTCCGGCACACACACCAAGTATGGTAGACCATGCTTAGTTCATGAAATAAAATGACATATCATACACATCCATAGTTTGGTACAACATGTGGTGGCCTTACTACCTTTTCTAAATGGCCACTTAATCAATGTTAATGTCTTAAATTGTAATGACTCTCAAACCATTAAGGATTTATCATCAGTGAGCCACCTCTCAGTCCAAATTGGACCTTCACTGAGGTACAGACAAAAACAGCAACAACAACAGCAGCAAAAATAACATCAACAACAGCATAAAGAACATCAACATCAGAAGTAATAACCCTGTCACTATTAATCAACATCACCTCACCATCAGAAATACTCCGTAGCAGCCAAAAGAAGAATTATAGCATTAAAAAGAACATCATAATCAGAAGTAATAACCCTGGCATTACTAATCCAAAATAACATCAACAGCAGCAAAAAAAAACATCAACAACAGCATAAATAACATCACAATCAGAAAAAATAACATCAACAACATCAATAATAACCCTGGCAATATGGTACAAACCATCAAAGAGAATTTAGCAGCAAAAATAACATCAACAGCAGAAAAAATAAGATCAATAGCATCAATAATAACCCTGACAGAACCATTCCCATCAAAAACAACAAAAAAAACATCAACAACAGCATAAATAACATCACAATCAGGAAAAATAACATCAACAGCATCAATAATAACCCTGGCAATATGGTACAAAGTACAAACCATCAAAGAGAATTTAGAAGCAAAAATAACATCAACAGCAGGAAAAATAAGATCAACAACAGCAATAATAACCCTGACAGAATCATTCCCAACAACAACAACAATTAATCAACAACAATTAATCAACAGCAGCAAATAAAACACCATAATCAATTAATCAATCTAAACAGAATCATTCCCAACAACAACAATAACAGCAACATAATCTCATCAGCAAAATTGTTCAATCAATTTGGATAAAGCGACAGAAAAAAAATCAATAAAAAGAAAAGTTTAAGGGTTATACCAACTATTTAGACGATTTATTATACTTATCCATGAATCTCTTCACATACGCGTTAAACCTCTTTGTGCATGGAGATTCAGGGTCAGAATTGACATGTGTAGGCTCAGGATCAACAGTTTTAGGCTCAAAATCCTGATGTATCGGATCATGAACCACCTCTTTAGGCTCGGAAACCAGATCTTCTGGCTCAGAATCCCCAAAATCAGACTCGATGTCATTAAACCCAGGAGTGTTGGGCACATAGGAAGAACACGCCTCTTGGGCCTCAGTTTCACCCACCTGAGTGCCTAAATCCGACGGGGAAAGTGAGTCAGGCACAACTCTATTACGATTGAAAGAGATTGAGTCTGACTCTTCCCCTTCCGATTCCGATGATCCAAGTGCATACCAATCAAGAACACACTGAAGACTCTCCTTACCACAATTTGCATGTGGAGGAGCCATTATAAAGAAGTAATAGAAGGCGAGATCTTGAGAGGAAATGAGAAGGTAAACAAATGAAGACGATGAAAAAGTAAGAATAGGCGAGATTTAGTGAGGAAATGGCAAGGAAAATTAATGGAGGCAATGAAAAGGTAAAGGAACAGGCGAGATGTAGAGAGAATGAAGATAGAATGAAGAGAGAATGGAGGCGGTGTGAGGGATAGAGAGAGAGTGAATTTAGGGTTAGGGTTGAACAATAAATGGGATAATGAAGAGGTTGAGAGGAGACGGTTGGATTTTATGGATGACATTTATGAATTGGGTTGGATTTTAATGATGAATTTTATGAATTGGGTTGGATTTTTTGGAGGGAATTAATGGGTAGTGGATTGGGTTGGATTTTTTGGAGGGAGTAATTAAATTAGGGGTTGGGTTATGGGTATTTTAATTGGCCCAAAATATGATTAGGGTGGTTTTTGAGAATGAATTAGAGTGGGCCTATGATGACATTTTATGTAAATAAGTTGTTGTCATAAGGATAGATTGGTCATTTGTGTTTTCTTTTTAAGAAAATGTGTAGTGTGGAGTTGAATGGATGAAAATGGTATATATGTAATGTGGAGTTGAATGGAGGGAGTATTTCTTAAATAGTTTGAATTTGACCCGTCTAAAATCATATTCCACAAAGAGAACATGTAAAAGAAATGAGGACATCAAATTAGGATAAAAATTTAAACCTGGAAAACGGGTCAGATGGTTTGGGTTAAGGTTGAGTCATTTCAAGTGCATCACATTTTCGGGTTAATTCGGGTCGGGTCGGTTCTTTCAGGTTTCGGGTATATATGGATATGTTAGTACTTGATTATGCCATTTCTGGTCAAACGGGTCGGGTTATTTCAGGTCAAGTCATTTAGGGGTCGATGATACAAAAAATATGGTCTCAAGCGACTATAAATGACGACGGCTAAATTAAGGTAACGAGCGACCAGCCTTAGTCGGTTTTTTGGCAACAATAAATATCCACCCATTAATTAAGATTGGCGACTGATTATTAGGTCGAGTGACCGAAATCAGTTGCCAATTTATGGTATTAGATTAGCCTTTTCGGGTTATGTCAATTGGGTTGAGTTGATTTTGCAAGTCCGCATCAAATGATCCTCACTCACGCGGTCCTCTTGCTACATGTAAATATGTAATCCACAAAGATTTTCCTCAAATATTATTGACACACAACCCAGATGAGGTGATAGAGTTATGGCTGCACTCAACAATGGCGTCTACCATTCTAAACCCATATGTGCAGCACTTACAAAGCAAGGCCAGCGTTTCCTGAGCTCCATTGCAATGTCGCCTTCTTCTGAACATTTACTCTCTAAATTTGTGTCTTCTTCTTCTAAAGCAGTTGCTTTAAGTACCCTTACTCATCTTCTTTCCACTGATACTACTCACCCTCATCTCTCTTCTCTTGCTCTTCCTGTATGTCCCCTTCTTTTTTCTGTTTCTTCTTCCTTGCTCCATTTTCTTTCATGTTAATGTGTTTGTTTCACTTGGTAATGATGTTGTATCTAATTGTCATTCAAGTAGAAAAATGCACTATACTGGGATCAATAAGTTTTTTAAGTCCAATTGGATTCATCAGAACCCTTTAATGGCTTTTCTCATACAGCAAATCTTACTTGTGACGGTCTTTTAAAAGAGACCTCTTACAACCCTCTCTCCCACTATCTCTTATTTAAATCGGTTGTGAGAGGTCTTTTTGAAAAGATCGTCTACAATGAGAATTTTCCTTTCCCATATGCGGGAGCCTTTGAGCGACTTGGGTAATGCTGTTGTTATATCTGATTGTCAGAACATCATTACTCAAGTGCATCGAAGGTGAGTATACAAGGCCACTTTGCGCTTTGTATACAGGGTATGAACTATGAAGTGTAGTGTCGCTTAAAATATTTTGATGATTTGCTGTGCATTTGTCATTGATGCTTACTTATGTGGAAAGTGAATATGTTCATTTGGGAGAATAGTAATTATCTGATAAAATTGATATTGCAGTTGTATATGAAAATCACTCAAGTGCCATGGTTTTCCTGGAACTCGAAACTAGTTTCCAGTGTGATTGCATCTTTGTACAAACAAGGGAGAATACAAGAAGCCGAGACTCTGATTTCAGAAACTATTTCAACAATGTGTTTAAAGGAGCGAGATCTCGTCTCCTTCTATTGCAACTTGATCAACGCCGTTGCTAAAGTGAAATCAAAGATTGGCTTTGCATATACTCATGCTCATCTAACAGAGCTTTTATGTACATCATCCTCTGCTTTTGTGAGAAAACGAGCTTACGAATCTCTAGTTGGAGGACTTTGTGTCATGGGTCTACCTCAGGAGGCTGAAAACCTAATCAAGGAAATGGAACACGTAGGCCTAAAACCGTCACTCTTCGAGTTTAGATCTTTAATTGAAGGGTATGGGAGGCTTGGATTGTTCGAAGAGATGCTACAAAGTGTGTCTCAAATGGAGAATAGCGGGTTTCCATTGGACACAATCTCTTCAAACATGGTCCTATCGTCGTATGGTCTTCACAGTGAGCTAACCCAAATGGTCTATTGGCTCCAGAAAATGAAGGCGTTAGGCATTAGCCTTTCAATTAGGACATATAACTCCGTGCTAAATTCTTGCCAGACTTTCAGGTTGTTATTACAAGATCTGAAGAGCGTTCCCATTGCATTGAAAGATTTGATTTTAGAGTTAGGTGATGGTGAGGCCTTACTAGTACAAGAATTGGCAGGAACCCAACTTTTAGACGAGATGATGACGTGGAATTCTTTGGAATCGGAGCTTGATTTACATGGAATGCACCTAAGTACAGCCTACTTAGTGATGCTACTTTGGATGGAGGAGGTCCGCCTTAGATTTAATGACGGTAAATATGAAATACCTGGTGAAATGAGGGTCGTATGTGGAATTGGAAAGCACAGTAGCATCAGAGGGGACTCACCAGTAAAGGGTATGGTGAGAGAGATACTGGTTCGTGCAGGAAGTCCGTTAAGGATTGACAGAAAGAATACTGGTTGTTTCATTGCTAAAGGGAAAACTGTAGTTAACTGGTTGTGTTGAGTTTGAGAATTTTCCAGCCTAGAAACCATGGTATTGAATCTCAGCTGCGACACTGCATCGCGGCAAAGTTACAAATTATTTTAGAGGCTACTGCAACTGCATTTTAAGGATTTGGTTCACCCAACATTATGTTATACGATTATTCTCTTAAAGTTCAGAATCGTCCAGTATGTCATGTAAATAAAGAGAAAAGAGACAAGGGCACGAGAGAGTAATATTGTTGTTTTACTCGATGGATGGCTCCGCTATTCGAACTTGATGCACAAATATACAGAATACCAGCAAATAGCATCTTTCTAGCCTGCATCTTCGTGGAACTCTTTCTCATTTAGAAAGCTTATCTTTATCTTTCAGCAACTGCACGGGATGTTTCTTAGGAAAGTTCGAATCGTGTGCGCTCGCCCAGCAAGAAAAGGCCCTGACCCTGCCAACCAAGTAAAAAAAAAAAAAGAGAACGAAAGAACTTCGTATTTTGGTCACTCCCTGGGAGTCATGTTTAACCTTGTATGCTATTAATATATTCTACAGCAATAGTCCCTCGGACTCGGAAAGTAGTAACGAAAATAGCTAACCCAATAACAGATTCCGCAGCTGCCACCGTTGATAAGCAGTTTGGAGTGCAAGGATGTGAGGACGAGGATTGTACAATTCTGGGGAGCCTAATGATTGGGACTATTCTCATTTTTTTTTTTTTTTTGGCAACAGTAAAAGATAGTCTACATAGTCATGGCCTTTTTAGCAAGGCCGTGAGCGACTTTATTTAGGGAGCGGGGAATGTAACTAAAGTATAAACAATGAAAGGATAAGCTTATTTGACGAATGTCTTCTAAGATCCCTTGGACTTCGTGGTAGCCTTCAGCATAATTAAAGATTTGAAGAAGAAGTTGGAGGCAATCTGTAAGGATGTGAGCATGGAGAAAATTTTGAGCACGGGCCCAAATGAGAACTTCCTTTATACCCACTGCTTCCGCTTGTAAGGGTCCTTCAGCCCAAAACCTCTTTTGATCTTTATGGAAGACAGAGTTATTGTCATAAGCCACCCACCCAAAAGCAGAGCGCAGGTTAACCTTTCAGCTTGCGTCAACCTTGATACGAATCATACAGCAGGTGTATCCGCAGCCCACATAAGGCGTAGGGTAGGAGTTTCTTACCATAATTTCCATCTCATCCTGCATATGATTATTTATCTCTGAAGAAGAGTTAGCAGAGACAATAGCTGCAACTGCTAAGGCTGAACTATCACTAGATCTCTGCAGTATTGAGAATGGAGAAGGATGTGAACCTCTAAATAGACATTCATTTCTGGAGAGCCAGATACCTCTTATGGTTGCAATAAAGGAAATGATTTGCCCATCCGAATTTTTGTCCCGCGAAAAATATGAAAGCCAGTTGATAATCCAGGATCTGAATGAAATGTGAGAGTCATTTTCAGTTCGTATACCCAGAACCGATGACCTCCATATTTTTTGAACGACTTGACAATCTCTGAAGAAATGTTCAAGAGTTTCAATCTCAGTAATGCCGCTACAAAGGTGACAGTGAGCGGCGACATCAATTTTCCTTTTAATAAATTCATACCCCACAGGTAATGTATTCGTGAGGATTTTCCAAATAAAAATTTTCCAAGTATGCGGGAGCGGAAGGTTCCAAAGCTGTTTTTTGCAAAAGTATTTTTCCTTAATCCCAATACGAGTTTTGTCTTTATTTGTACTAATCTTATCTTGTAAACAATCAAGAGCAAGACCATATCCACTTTTCACTGTGTAGATTCCTGTTTTCGTTAGTGGCCAGAAAGGTGAGTCAATAGATTGATAGTCAGGGATGGGCGTAGCTAGAATTTTCCTTCTCCATTCCTCATCAACGCAATCCGAAATAAGATCTTCATTCCAGATGCCCGATTGATGGGTAAGATCGCAGACCATGAGATCAGGCAGATGAAAACCCGGTGGTGGAGAAAGGAGAACCATAGGCGGTGGCTCCGATCCATTCACCCATTTGGTGTTCCAAATCGAAGCAGTAGAATTACGTCCTATTTTCCATCCCATATTTTGTAAAATCAGTTCCATACCTTTTCTTAGGCCCTTACATGCCCAAGACATGCTCACCTCGGATTTGATTGACTGAAGATTTATGTGGCGATCATTTTTTAGAATTTTATCTCTGAAAACCCGGACGAAAAGAGAATTTTGATCATTTTTAGCTAATTTCCAAGCCTGCTTAGCCAGGAGCGCTTGATTGAAACAACCGACATTCCTAATACCAAGGCCGCCACTACTTTTGGGGAAGCTTAAAAAATTAGAGCTGCACCAGTGGATCGGTTTCGAAGACCTTATCCCTGCCCACCAAAAATGTGAGAAAAGAGAGTTAATTCTCTTTGACACACTTACCGGTATTTTGAAAACCGATAGGAAGAAATTTGAGAGGGTGGACAGGATTGAAGAGATCAACGTCAGCCTCCCAGCTGGCGAAAGAAAAAGACCATTCCAAGAGGAGATTCTCTTTCTTATATTCTCAGTCAGGCTATCAAAAATATTGCGCTTGGAGTGTTCAAAGTCGGTTGAGATTCCTAAGTATTTTCCAATGCCTTTGTTGTTACGTATTCCGAATAACTTCAAGCCCGTAGAAATATCACGCAGAGTTGAATTAGAACTGAATATCATACCACATTTTTTTCTGTTTACCATTTCACCTGATACCTTACAAAAATTATTCAACACACGATTGACCTTGTCAAAACCATTTTTACCATTTTGAATGAAGAAAATTGCATCATCTGCGAAAAGAAGGTGATTAATAGACGGTGCATTCCTGCCCACTTTAATGCCTTTAATCGATCCATTATCGTGCGCTTTTACTAGATTGGCCGATAATGTCTCCATGCATAAAATGAAGAGAAAAGGTGAGAGCGGATCTCCTTGTCTAAGACCACAAGATGGGCGAAACTGCTGCTGGGGAACTCCATTGATAAGGACTTCATACGATACCGTAGAGACACAATTCATAATAAGCTTAGATAATTTTGGGGGGAAACCAAAGGCTGAAAGGCATTTGAGGAGGAAAGGCCAATGAACCCTATCGAAGGCTTTATTTAAGTCTATTTTGAGAGCAGAAAGCCCACCTCTACCTTTCTTCTTTGAATTGATCTTCTTAATAATTTCATGAGCAAGAAGAATGTTATCACTTATTTGTCTCCCCGGAATAAAGGCATTTTGGAAATCACCTATAATATATCCCATAACTCTATTGAGTCTATTAGCAATGCATTTTGTAATAATCCGCATTATCACGTTACATAGGCTGATAGGCCTGAAGTCCTCCACAGATTCCGGATTGTCACATTTTGGGATAAGGGTTATGAAGGTACGATTCATTTCTTTAAGAATTTCCCCCGAATTTAAAGAAGAGAGGACAGCATTAGTAACATCCATCTTCAGGCTATGCCAACATTTTTGGTAAAAGATACCCGGAATACCATCAGGACCTGGAGTTTTAAGGCCTCCCATTTGAAAGACAGCGCGCCTTACATCCTGAGCTGTAAATGGTTTATTTAAAAAATCCCAGTCATCGCTTTTGATTTTATTTTCAACATTTGAGAGGAAGTTCATCGTAAGGATTTCAGATGTCTCGAGGTTGATGGAAGAGCTTCCATAAGTTGGATTATAATTAGAGATAAAGTAGCTTCGAAATAAGTCTCCCACCTCCGAAAGATCAAAGGTCCAGGACCCATCTACTCTTTTTATGCCACAAATCGAATTTTGACCCGCACGACCCTTAACCCAGTTGAAAAAGAATTTTGTACATGTATCTCCTTCGACTGACCATTTCAGTTTAGCTCTTTGTTTCCAAAAAATAGCCGCGGCATTCAAGAAGACTTTAAGCTCATTATTAATCAGATGATAAGGTTCCTCATTCCCCGTCTCAATCGCCTCATCCATTGCATTTGACAGTTTTTCATCGAAGTCTTCCCATTTTCTTTTCCATGAAGATTTTTTTTCAAGAGACCATTGTTTAAGCTTGGATCTAATGAGAGATAATTTTCTCATTAGTTTGAAAGCGGGAGAGCCGATAAAGATTGTTGACCATTCCTTCTCTATAAGTTCTAAACATTCCGCATTTTCTAGGTTCCACGCCTCAAGCTTATAAGGCCTTTTCCCTTTGATGTCTACCAAGTTGAAATCTAGTTCTATTGGAGCATGATCGGATATTTGAATTGGGAAATGCTTAACTCCCGTATTAGGGAAGTGAGAGAGCCAATCTTTTGAACCAAGCGCCTTATCAATTCTTTCATAGACACGCTTTTTTCCTTTCCGATTATTACACCAAGTAAATCTAGGACCTTGAAAGGGGATGTCGATTAGTTCATTATCAAGTTTCCAAAGGTTAAAAGAGTGAGCACCATTTATTGTACGATTATTCGCACTGAGCTTGTCACTAGTAAATTCGACTTGATTGAAGTCACCCAAGATGATGTAGGGACCCTCTAACGTATTTAGAACTTTTTCCAGGTCAAAAAATATCGATGCCCTCATGGAGTTGTTTGGAGAGCCATAGAACAAGATCAAGTACCAAAATAAACCATTGCATTTTTCATTCATCATTACAATGAAGTTATTTGTTTTTACAATGCATCGAAACTTAGCCGCGTCACGCCACCCTACCCAAAGACCGCCAGAAGATCCAATAGCATCACACCCAACAGAAGAAGTGAACCCGAAATTCCTAAACATTGGACTAATGGTACTTGCACAACACTTTGTTTCAACCAGAAAAACAAAATCATAATACTTACTACACATCAACGCTCTTAACTTAGCGACTATAGGGGAGAGCGTATCATTTAAACCCCTACAGTTCCATGCCAGGCCTATCATGAGGAAGGAGGAGGTTGAGATGGGCCAACCTCCGTAAATCCCCTAAGACCATGAGTGTCATCATCAGAGCTTAAGCTTGCACCATCCAATTCTCCAACAGAGATACGAAATCCGCCTGGAAACTCACCTTCATTGGCTGATATATGAAAGCCAGGAGTACAGATGATTAGTGAGCCCTCTGTTTTGATGGGTTCAGGCATAGAAAGAATACCCTCAGCAATGCAGCTCTTTTTTTGCGAGATGAATAAGGAAAGACTTAGCATGACCCACAGAAATGATAGATCTTTCAATCTCATGGGAGTATCCAGGGACACTGCTGCTTTTTCTCTTCCTGATTGCTCTTGCCATTTCACCATATTCCACTTGTTCCTCATAGCTAATCTGCCAGTCAGCAAGACCCCTAAGACCCTCAGAATTGGCCCTCAAATTTTCTGGGTCACCTTTCTCCTCAAGGCCAGACAGTTCAGGATGAGAGTCAAGAGCATTTGAGTTTTCCTTGGAAGGGAAAGGCATCCCCACTGTAGAAGATGAACCCATTTGGAGTTCTAAATCCTTTTGAATAATAGAAAGGGGGGCAGAGCAAATAAGAGCAGAAGAAGCAACACCCTCTTGATTTATAAGAGATTCAGCAACAAGTGAAGCTCCAGGGGCCTTGAATGGAACTGCAACAAATAATGAAGCAGCTGAAGAGCCTCCCAGGTTTAATTCAAGTAGAGTATTCACCTCCTGCTGAAAGTGAGGTTCCCTTGTGAGTGGAGCTTCTCCAGACCATGTTTGGAGACTTGAAGGGGAGATGCTATTAGGAGCATGATTTTCTGGAGAAGAGAATGAAGAGCTTGAAGTATCCTCAATGTTAATCACTAAATTGTTGATATGAGTATCCCCTTGAGCAGCTTGATTCTCATTTAAGATATTAGAGTTCGTATGCAGATTGTTATTTGGATAATGATAGATGATAGGAAAGCCTTGAGGTGGAGGGTCAAAGGTTTGATTGTACCCTCTGTTATCATCCTCCATTCTAGCCCAATCAATGTCACTCTCAATTCTATTGAGGATACCTTCTTGAATATTCATGTCCCTGTCAAAAAGAATGTTAGAACTTCGTATATCACCATAATCAAAATAAGGGTCACCTTGAGGCATGGCGAATTCCAACTCTGCTTCCATCTCCTCCTGAATAGAGTCTTCAGAGGCAGTCACAAATTCATCAGAAGAGTTTCCTTGCATGTCATGATCAACTGAAGCATTTATATTCATAGCAGGTAAATTTATATTATCATTTTCATTAAAGAGGAAACCACCCTGATTAGGGTTAGGATTAGAAGAGACTCTCAATTCATTAGGGTCAGATTCATGAAAGGTCTCTCCATGACCAGAAGCATGAAGATTAGACTGGAAATTATTAGAGTCATGCATAATGTTGTTATTTATAGGAACAAAACCATTGATACCCATATTACCATTAGTGCCACCACCTTCAGGATAGAAAGACTCATTCCTCATATTGTGAGTAGCTTCAGTTGCAGGATGATTTGAGCCACCAGTATTACCAACCTGAAAGATGACAGGGCCAGCAAAAGGCTGCGCAGTAACAGTAAAACGCATTCCTGGATACACTCTTCCCCCAGGAGTAGTCCCTAGATCAAAATCAATGACCCTCTCCTCTTCTTCATCCAGAGGAATGTCCTCATTAAGCCTTTCAACAAATCTGACCCTTGAGGACACAAACCTGGTAGTAGAGGGAGTAGCTCGGAGGTCCATGTTGAACGTGGTATGGCTACTCTGAGCTTGAAAAACAGCAAATCCTCTATCAAAAGATCTATCAAGCATCCCATTGACACTTGAGACGATAGTCATGATACTCTCTCTACAACAAGAGGCTTTATGCCCTATTTTCCCACATCTAATACAGTACTTAAATATATCTTCATATTTAAATTGAACCCACAGTAAATGACCCTCATCCAAAGCCAAGAAAAAACCAGGCATTAATGGTTCATTAAGCTTAATACAAACTTTGATGCGAAGGAAATCATTGTTAGGAATATCCTCAAATTCATCTATAATGAAATCATGGCTGAGAAGATTACCTGCAATGCTGGCTACATGCATTGTCAAATATTCAAAGGGGAGACCACAAACACGTACCCAGAGAGCAGCATAAGGGAAGCGAATAGTTCTTGGGATTGATCCAGGGAGCCATCGATTAAATACCATGATCGCTCCATAGAAAGTAGCGTAGGTCTTTTTAAGAAGATCCTCCCTATCAGAATCATTTTGGCAATGAAGAACATAGATGTCCCCATGGTTAAAAGCCTTAATTCTTCCCCTTGTAGACCATTTTTCCCTAATGATTTTGTTAATTTTGACAGCTTTAAATAGGCGATAATCTATCAGAAAGCCAAGAATACAATTGCCCCAAAACTCCCTAGACCTCCCCATAGTTTCAGGGTCGATATTTATCACCGGACCTGATCTAGGGTAACGCCATGCAGAAGCATGAGCTGGGATATGAGGTTGAAACTCTGAGTTAGGATAGGTACGATGGTAGTTTTGGTGATTATAGAAGTTGTTGTGTATATTATCATTATAAAAAGGAAATTGACGATGGTGATTACTCTGATGATTGTTTATATTCTCCTCCATGATCAAATGGGAAGGATTTGGATGCTGGATATATGCATGCAAAGATCCTTTAAATAGCAAATAGAAACCCTAAACTTAGATGGAAGAGAATATAGAGCAGCAGGAAACTCCCCAGTAATAAGCAATGAACGCTACCTTGATTGGCTGTGACTCTTCGAAATTTGAGAAAGAGTAAACAACCAGTAGAAAGAAGCTGCAGGCAATGATGATCAAATTTTTTAAGCACAAAGGGATCAAGGAGCTGTCAGAAAATGGCAGATGAATGATTAGTAGAAGACGGCGTGCGAAAGAGCTGGGATAGGACAATTAAGAAGAAGACAAAAAAATAAGAAACCCTAAAGCCTCTAGAAAATTTCAGAGGAAAGACTCTCTCTAGAAAATTAGAGAGAGAAAGTTTTCTATGATCTTTGTTCTTGAATAGCAAATCTTTGGACTTAATATTTCAATTCATGATCACCAGTATGGTTAACATATACTGTATGCTTACAATAACCATAACCAATGGCAAAAATGACAAATTAACTGACGAGCACTTGTTAAAAAGTAGTTGGGATTACTAACATAGATCATGTGATAGAAAAAAAACAAACGAAATTGTTCCAGTGAACTCTGTATTTCTCAAATTGTGCATTACAAAAGTATCAATACATCTTACTACTCAAATTTCAATAAATGTATCATTTGGACAAATTTCTCGATATTTTTAACACTGTGTACATTTAAAGCACAGACGCTATCAAGCCACTGGCTGAATGTTGTTACAGTTGCAAGTAAACAGACTTCCAAATGATAGAGCCGGCGCAACAGTGCCAAGCTGGGTCAGAGTGTCACAGCATACAAGCATAGCAATCTGTCACCTGCGCCAACCTTAATCGTTAGTTTTCAGTAGATAGGCCATGGTCCTTCATGAAAGTAGCAACCTGGAAACACCATCCATGCAACTAGCTAAAAGTAGGACGATGCATAGAGGTGAAAGACCACTGCAAGCTGATATACTTGAACCTAAGGCAAGGCTGCAGATGTATGAGTTATTCATTGCTTCCTCACTTTTTTATAGAATATTCAAAAAGTATGTACTCTTACCGCCAAGTTCAAAACATAGAAGGTTTATGATGTACATAAATATGTAGCGCAAATACCAGTGCATTCTCCTGATTTCGATGTTATTCGTAATTTGTCTCGTGCCTTTTGTGTTAATAAACTTTACTTTCATGTTTCAAATAATAAAATTGTAAAGAAATGGAGTGTTTCTTTATCTAAAAAAAAAGAATAACTCCGTATCATAGTTGTGCAAAAGAAAGGAATCAGAAAATGAAGGTATGTAACCAATAGTAGCGCAAAGTCAAAACCTGGATCAAACATGGAGAACTTGGCAGTTTGATGAACACTAGACGAAATCAGAGATGGGCCCAATCAGGAAGCGGGCATATATAACTCCAGTCGGGTCCGCTATATTTTACGCAGTGTAGCCATAAGCCTTCCTCATGCCCACTATACCTGCAATTCGACATCATGATGATTAGTGCATAAACGGTAGACCTTTTGTACACTACTATTGATAAACATCTAACCCTTGCCACAGCACTGTTTACACTCAAATTCTGCCACACGGAGTTGGAGATTCCATGATTGAATGATAAGGTGATACCGTATTCAAAGGAAGACGATAAAAGGCCAACGTAATTGAATCAAAAGGTGAGAAAAAAAAGGACTCTACAATACAATAACAACAAAGCCTTAAATATCAAATAATTTGGGGTCTTCTAACATGAAGTATTCTCAATGAAAGTTAAAATATGGTGCAGAAAACAAGGAAAACGAAAACAAGGACAAAAAGTAGTCAATATATACAGTATAATTTGGTGAAAGTCGTACAAATTCTGGAAAAAAATTTATGCTGAGGAGGCCTTATCATACGAGACGAGTTAAAAAAGAAAAAAGAAAAAAGAGGAGCACCAATCAATAATCAAGCCTAACTTGAATCTTCAAATCTGTACCCCACCCTCAACATTATACACGTTTAATGGTCGTAGGGACTTGATGGATTATGATGCTGACATGGCATCAAAAAATGTTCACGTGGGGTGAGGTCTCACCCAAGAATTACTAATCAAAGAGTAAATCAAATCAAATCAAAAGAACAAAAGTATTTCAAAATATTGAGAATGACAAAATTAGGATAAAAACGAAATGAAAAGCAAAAAGAAAAGAAACCAAATTGAAAAATAAGCAAACAATATTAAAAATCCAAATAAACACCATTTCAGTCTTTAGATGACTATAAGATCAGTCTCCCCTGCCATAAATTTCCTTCAAAACCATACTTCAGAGTTCAGACAAACAGGCCCATGAAAAGAATCAATGAAGAAGAGAATCTTACCCTTGAGGTCCCAAATTTGGGCAATTAGTACACATAGGATCGATACTAAATTCTGTTGAGATCTCCTCCTCAATCTCAACACTGTTCTCACAAGCAGAAGATGACAAAGAGTACCCAGATTTTGCAGCAGCTCTATCAGCAGTTGTTCCTTCAGTAGAACGTCGACTAATCGATTCACCAAGATACAACATGTCATTGGCGATTGGATGGCCAGTATGCTGGAGATGTACCCGTATCTGACAAATATGAAATAATTGCTATCACAAACTCACTCATTAGAGGTACTTATCATAAAGGATGTTAGCTTTTCACAAACTGCGAGCCAAGCCAATGAATGAAACTTGCATATTTGAGAATTGAACTATCCTAAACACACTAGCATAAGAGTAAAACATACAACAAGATAACTCCAGCACCACACAACTAAAACTAATAATATGATGCCACATGGATAAACGGCAAGTAAAATTACAGGATACCTGCATCAGCGCTAGACCTGGCAAACGGAGTCAAATTCAGGTCAGGACATTGAGGGTTTGGGTTATTCTTGGTATGGGTCCGTTTTGTTTTATAACACTTCTTGGCTCAGAGGTTAAAGTCAGGTCAATCTATTCGTTTTTAAGTCGATTTGGATAGTGGCTAATAAGGTTTTGTTTTAATATCATTTTGTTACGGGGTCAAATTTGCGCTGGGTTTACTTTGGGCGTTCTTTTCAGGTTTCGATTAGTTTTGGGTCAGGTTGATTTCAGCTTTCGTCAAGTCTAATAAGAACTCCGTCATCTAATTAGTATCTATGACGCAGCTGGTAGTAGTTGAAAACTTGAAGTTACCTGATGAGTTCGGCCAGTGAATGGTTCACACTGGACAATGCTGTGAATTCCATCAGTATGAAGACGTCTAAACTTTGTAGAAGAAATTTTGCCTTTCAACTTAACATCTGCCGAACCATCTCCTACCTGCAACCATAGCTTCCATAAGGTTTGCGCCGTTGGTTGCAGCTAGCACCTCATCTCGGCCCCACTTCCCCGGGGCTTTAATAAAAGCAAATATGTGTGTCCACAGTTTGAAAAAATTACCTACTTCAAGGTAAGACCCAAAGCCAAAACACCATGCTAACTAACTACATAAGATTTAAGCACGAATAGAAACACTCAAAGGAATCACCATTCAAAGTACAAAAATTCTCTTTAACCAATAAATGCACATAGCTCAAAACAAAATCAAATTAGAAAGGCACTCATCTCCCACACTAGCACCCTAATCCCTGTTTCAAATTTCGATTTAAATCAAGCGATTGGTTCAAAATTGTGAATTTGCCAACCAACCACACAAACCAATTTGCATATTTAACGGTATCAACTTACATTCCCGTAATTGGTTCTAATATCAAAGCATACTGCAACTTATGTGACACTGCTCCTTCAAATGAGTAAAAAACTTAATTTATGTTGTATTGCTAACACTAGGGTAAGGCTGCGTACATCGCCGCCGCACCCCCCCCCCCCCTTTCTTATCCCGCAATTTGCGGGAGTCATTGAAGCACTACGGTAATGTAGTTGTTGATGACATAATAAAACACCCCAGATAAACTAGTAGCATGGACTGTGCTGCAGCCAATATTCAACGGTCCCCAGATAAAATCTTACCTCAGCCGTACTTCTTCCTTCTTTGAAATCATAGTATACATTAGCATCCACAACTTTCTGCAAGTAAAAAATTATTTAAAGATAAAGTAGAAGCCAGATAACAAGAAAGGGTTGAAACTTAGCCAGTTGGTCACTCGTTAGAAAATTTACAAACTGCTAATCAGCATTTATGTGCTAATTCCAGAACTTACCCACTGCCACATAGACAAGAAGCAAATTGCAAGGGATCAACTAAATCACATTTGCGCCAAAAATTCAATATATACGAAGTAAATTGCTAGAAGACACTATTTAGACCTTTGAACTATGATGTGAATATTGTGGCCCACCGTTTTAGCTTATGTAGACAGCAAGTATAAATCAACATTTAGTGTAAGATAAACCAAGCACAATCACGAGTTATGCCCTAACATTGACTTGATGGAAGGTATTCACATTTGTATTTTACTTGCTCACTTAAAGTCTTAAAATATCAAAGCACTGAATTTCTTTGCGCAGAGGGAAAGTAAATGGCCAACAAAAGAAGATGGCGGCAATAAGTGACAACAACTCAAAAAAAAATTAGGTGCGCAACCCTAATGCACAATCCATATACGCGATGTCATTTCCCATTTATTTGCTGTCTCACAACCATAAAGTACTTAGTAATAGAAGCTCAGTTTCTGAGTTCTTTTTTCCCCTTTCTCCGCTGCAATGAAATGACTTCAAAAGTTTGGAGAAACATCTATTCAACAGCGGTCACTAAGATGCAATTTCATTAAGCTGATAGATTGACAACTAAAATACCTCACCCTCTGGAAATATCCCAACAACCTTGGCAACGTACTGTTTCTTCAAGAGCCCTCCTTCGATCTGATTAAAGAAAAGATATTATCAAGCGTCTTCAAAGGGCAGATAACAAAAAACAACAAATTCTTTAAGGTGTAGTAGGAAAAGGAACAAGAGACTCTCGGTAATTTAAAAAGTAAGCACAGTTGGTCCAAGTTTATAAATGAACAATATAAATTCAAATTACCTGTTGTCTGAAAGTATTAGCCTTAGAAGCACTCCTGGCCAATATCAATAATCCTGAGACTAGGCGATCCAATCTATGTATAGCTGAAGTTGACTGTGAAGGTTTACAAATCATGAAGCTAACAAAATTTAAGAAGAGAAATTCAAGAGACAGAAGGTGCCTTCTGACATCAGCAAGGTCATTGACATCTCCTTCAACTTCTAACTATACAATTATAAATAGAAATAAAAAAGTATGCTTAGCAGCAGAGTAGCAAATTTGGATACGGAAAAGTGGAGCAAAACCATATTCTGCTTCAAGAATTCCGATAACTGTATTTTTCCGATACTGACCACAAGGATGAACCTTCATAGTGGAAAGAAAAGATAGACATGACTTATAATATAGACAATGTAGACATAGAAATAGCCCAAATAGGCATCAATTCATCAAATGATAATAAAACCATTGGTCTCCAAGAAACCAGATGGTCTTTGAAACTATCTCCAACTCTCCAAGTCATTGAGCAAGACAAACCGGCACAAATTACCAGTACAGTATTAACTACTCCCTCTCTCCCAATCAATAGTAATCTATGTTTAAATTTGCCCTCATAAAACAAGACAACAGATATCTATCGACTAGGTTGGAGGAGGTATGAGTGTATGACGTTTCAATAAGCCACAATCATTTCTAGAGAAAAAAAAAAGAAAAAAAATGCAAACAAGCAATATAATACTTCGTAATAGCCAATGACAACATAAATAATCTCAAAAACAGGAATATACAGTTACTGATTAAGAAATACTACTTCGAGACTGCGACTTCCTCTTGCCCCTATAAATCACCAGAGAAGCGAAGAAGAAACCCAAAAAAAATGGTAAGCTTAGTACGGAGAATCAACTTACAGGAACAGTCGCAGGCTTGCAGACCGTCAACACATCATCGTCTTCCTGCAGAACCGAGACATCCCAGGCCATTACAGGTGGTTCATGCCTACAGCCTTTTTATCAGATCAATTACTAAATAAAATTCAACACAGAAGCGTCATCATAAAGTTAAGGAAACTCCATCAAGCTCAAAGGCTGTACAAACAAAATTAGCAAATACTCCAATAGTTAAAACATATTTGCATCAATGATGGCCAAACAAACCTGTGAACAAAGTGGCTTATCTTCTCCGACGTCTTCACTCTGTGGTAAATTGAGACAGTTTTCCCACCAACAAGTATTCTTCCACTTTTAACAGCACTTACCTAAATAGCCATACAATTAGCTTCAAATCTATAGAATCAACTCACAGCATCACAAACCATACTTTATTAAGTAATAGTCTGTAAGTCACACAGTGACGGACTGACGGTAGTACCATTGCACAATATTATGTCAGATTAAAAATGACATATGAACCCAAATTGCAGTAATTGAAAGGTTATCAGCATCACGAGATTTGGCTACTTCTACTTTGGTGACCTAGGATTTGCGACAAGTCCACTATGATTACCGACAGTGTAATATCGCCAAAACTTCATCTTGATAACAAATATTTTTAGCATAATAAAGTAGCTATATTGCAAAATTCTTTGAAAATACACCTTAAAATTTACTTTGATACTCCGTATTTATTTTCATTGTATATTATGCTAACAAAATATTGATTAGATAAAATTTGACCAAGTTACCCCTTAAGGCTACCAAAGTGATCAAATTTTTGAACATTGGATCAACAAAGACGGAACTAGCTTAAGTCCCAACTCTCAACTCTCAAGTCACAAAATCGAAACTAGCCAAAACCGTGGCACCAAAGTGAAATTAGCTCAAACGTGAGATCAAGGTGTATTCAAACTAAAACATATGTTTCCGTTTACTTCCAGTTGACTTCTAGAGTCCTAGACATTTACTTAAATTAAGCCGAAAAACACACATTACCTATGCAGTAGCATAGGTTTCAAATAAAGCCGGAAAACAACGAAAACCGAGTCAATTAAAATCAGTAGCAATATCACATACATAATAATCATGAGGCCGTCCTTTGAACTCGTCAGCAAACATATCAACTATAGTTTTACCCGACCAACGATTCTTCACCTGCTCACAAATTTTTAAATTGACAAAAACCCTCAATTCAATAATTACACTGGTAAATAAATAAGATTAAAAAAATAAGTTACTGACATGACAAAGGAACTCGAAGTAATACGGCTTGACGTGGCGCATTCCTGGAGACGAACAAAAAGGCGGCAAAATTAGGTATAAAGTGTTATTCTCAACGTCTCAATCATGGTATCAGAGCGGGATTCGCTCGGCCAAAATATATCTATTCCGCTGCACACACAATGAATTGCATCCAAACAAATGCACAAAGTTTTGGACCGTGGCTTTCATAGCCTAATTGCCTTAACAAATTATTTAATCTATATTGTCAAGCGTGTTCAAATTCAATGCTTGATAAAATCACTACTGAGTTTGCAATCTCAGTAATTTGATTTTGGGCTCTTCCGTTCAAGACATCAGAGTCCTGAATTGATCAAGATTTGTTTAATATTGCCAAGTCGCCAACTTATTTGTAATGGAGATTACAAAAGGCGTAAATGACGACGCTGCACTTCACACTTTTAATTTGGCAAGACAAATGGCCTGGTAATTATTGATCAATTTTGCACCAAGATGGTGATGTAACCATATTCATGATCTTCAGGATAGAATATGGTGCATTATTATGAAAATTCTCTAGCGTGAGTAAATTTGAAATATCATAATACGAGATGTTCGACAAGAACATGTATCTCGTGAGTGTAAAATCAATGGGTTCGACAAGAAATGCGCTCCCCGCCTGATTAGAATTGATGGGTTCGAAAAGAAAGACGACGTTCCCGATCAACTTAAATTTTTAGGGTTCGAAAAAAATGGCGTTCCCTTGAAGCAAATATGACGAGGTCCGAAAAGAATGGCGTTCCTCGGTTTCAACGAAAATAAATATGGTTGACAATACACCGGTAACAAACGGTTGATTAATCGCTAAGCATCAAGTAAAAGTGATGATTTTTTTATATATTACTTTCCAAACTCATGGAAATTTTTTTACAAATTGCCATGAGTTTGAGGGGGGTGTTGGAGTATATTACGGTATTGAAATGCAATACCGGTATTCACACCCCTTGGTGAATCAATGTGACCCTTGATGAAGGGTCACACTATTATTTATAAATAGGATATTGTTGTAATCAAACAAAAATGCAATTCATTAATACAATTTACACTTATACAATTTATAAGTCGTAATTTATCAGACTGGAACACCAAAAAAGCTAAACATATTTGGAATAACAAAAAGATAAAATAATAATAAACTATTGACTGGGAAAAAAAGTAATTTAACTGAGGATAATAAGGTGAGGAATACCGTTGTGGAAAATGTAATCGTCGCGATGAGGAGGGTTTGCTAGGGTTTGGCATAAAATGGAGTCCATTACGGCGGTTGTTGCGGTGGTGTCGGCGGTGGTGGTGGTTTTTGCGGTGGTTTCGGCGGCGGTGGTGGATTCTAGGTTAGGGTGATAGGTTTGAGAGTGTGGGTCTCTTTTCCTCTTCATAGAGTTGGTTATCATTTTCTAGACTACTAGTTCGTATGCTTTGGTTGATAACGACCCTGGCTACTTTTGTCGGTAGAGTTTGTGAAGCTTCAATGACTTTGAATCCAATCTAGCCCGTTTGACTCAACCTATAGACGGTAATGATAACGTCACTATCGTTCGTTAATGTCATTCAAATTGTGGATGGTGAATAATAGAATATAACTTTCATATATGGGTATTAATCATCACCTTAAGATTTTGGTTGACATGGTTCATCTATCATGGTATCAGAGTCAGTCTGACCAAAAGTCACGGGGTAGGATCGTTCAGGATCGTTTAGGATCGGGTAGGATCGTACAGAATCATGTAGGATCGATGGTTGGATCAGTCAAGATCGTAAAAGCCTTATTTATGTTGTAATTTTGTGAAGTGGTTGCTCTTTTAACGCTTAATTAACAGTACACATTAATATGATAATTAAGGTTTTCGTACCATTAAAAAGACATGTGACATTTTATATCACAAATTATACCAAAGTTTTACAAAAAACTTGTTTATCCAAGCTATTTGTCGGATCTTACGATCCTTGATTCGATCCTACGATCCGATCATACTACCCCATCTTCGATCCAAAGTAGAATCCCGATCCTGACAACCTTAGTTTTTACTAATTACATTCAAATATAAGTTATTTTTCACTTTTACGCGAATTGGATGACATTAATAAAAACGATATATCATTTCCCATGGTATGTTTGGGAACCTTGAATTGGAATTGAATTCTAGAATTGAGACATTTTAAGTGTTTGGGAACGCTAAGAATTTGGAATTGGAATTGGACTCAATTCCTTAACAATTCCAAGCTAGTTAAAATTTGGGTCTCTCAAATTCCTACCATAGAGTAGTCATTTCAATTCCAACACTACTTTTTTTATGCATTTTTTCCAATCGAAAATATTTTCCGTCACTAATTATTTTTTTGGTGATTTTGACCCTTACACGCCCTGCCCAATTCCAATTTCAATTCCATGAGTTTCCCAAACGGGATTGAGAAATTGAAATCCGGAATTGATTTCCAAGTGATCTCCAAACGAATTTTTGGAATTAGATTTGGAATTGAATTCAAACATTTTGATTTCTACAATTCAAATCATGAAAATGAAATTAATTCCGCGTTACCAAACGCTCCATAAATTTAATTCTGTTAAATTTGGTTATGTATACTTGGCTCAAGGTTATATCATTTTGGAGTGTGATTTAGCTATCATTTACCTTGATAGGATACTTACATTGAAAAAAATACTCGTAAGTATTTTCAGTATTCACACCATAGACTTAAAGAGCATTAACATGTAACATTGTCCCGTTGTTGTTGGACAAAGCCTTTAATAGCGCAACACAATTAGCTAAACGGAATATACACGCACACACAATTAGCTAAACGGAAGAGGCTGGCTAGGACATATGGGGGTGGGAATGATGAAGGTGCAGAGGGCACGAGCTTAAATAAGAAGCGCGCAAGAAGTAGCGATGAGGAAGGAGAGAAGGTGTGCCATAAAAAAACTCTTGTTCACAGGGATGTGTTTTTATCTGAGGCGGCGGTTGAGACGACTCAACCCCGCCAGGCCCAATGAGTATTTTGAGCCTCAACTGCAGGGGGCTGGGCAACCCTGATGCAGTAGGCGGTCTTCGGAACCTAATCCGACGGGAGGCCCCGGCTATTATTTTCTTGTGCGAAACAAAATTGAATAGTCGTGATATGATTAGGATTGCGAGAGGGTGGGATGGGTATGAGTGTCTGGCGGTGGATAGTGTTGGGAGATCGGGGGGGTTGGCGTTTGCTTGGCGGAAGGAGGTCACTTGCACGTTTAGGTCTGCTACTGTTCACTATATGGATATGGAGGTAAACCTGGGAGGATGCACATGGAGGGCTACGAGCTTCTATGGTTGGCCGGCTGTCCAAGACCGCCACTTATCGTGGCAACAACTTCGTTTACTAGCTGAGGAAAGGAAAGGACCGTGGCTTTGTTTTGGGGACTATAACGAGGTGCTCTATTCAAATGAAATGAAAGGAGGGGTGAGGGCACAAAGGCAAATGAACGATTTTAGGGCCGTAGTTGATGGGATTGGGTTGAGGGATTTGGCTTTTGAAGGCTATGAGTTCACATTTGATAATGGACAGGATGGAGTAGATAATAGACAATGTCGCCTCGATAGGGCTATGGGAAATGAGGAGTGGCTTGACTTGTTCCCGAGGGCCAAGAATTTCCACCTTAATAGGGAATGGTCTGATCACTCTCCTATCAAGGTTGTGCTCGAAGATATGCCATGTGAAGGATCCGATGGAAGGCGCCGCTTTCGATTCGAACAGATTTGGGTGGGGGAGGATGGGTGTGAAGACGCGGTCAAACGAGCTTGGAGCCATGAAGATGGAGATGTGGGCGAAGCTCTTAGTAGGTGTGCTAGGGAATTGCAGGTCTGGAAGGGTATAAGCATAGGAAAGATTCTGAGGGATTTAAACAAGAAGCGGAAACGACTAAAAGGTCTTAATGAAGGGAGTCGAAGCCGAGATAGAGTGCAAGAGAGGAAGACAGTGGTGCGTGATATTGCTCAATTACTACGGCAGGAAGAGATTTTTTGGAGGCAGAGATCTAGGGCTCTTTGGCTACGAGAAGGAGACCGCAATACGAAGTTTTTCCACCGTAAAGCGGGGCAACGAAAGCAAAAAAACTATATCTCGAAACTTGTCGATGATGATGGTCGAATCTACGAAGGGGGAGAGGATCTGGCTAGGTGTGCAATGGGTTACTTTGATGGTTTGTTTAAGGCGAACCCACCGGGAAATTATGCGGATATCCTTGATGGGGTGGACGGGCGAGTGACTGAGATGATGAATGCAGGACTTCGTGAGGACTACAGAAGCGAGGAAATTGTTGATGCTCTTAATCAAATGCACCCTCTCAAATCACCTGGACCGGATGGTATGAATGCCCTTTTCTTTCAAACTTATTGGCATATTGTTGGGTCGTCGGTTATTCGTACTGTCCTTCATATACTTAGAGGAGCCCAGTTTCCCGAGACCATGAACGACACTCATATCGTGCTTATCCCAAAAAAGAAGGCCCCTGATAAGATGACTGATTTTAGACCTATAAGCCTCTGTAATGTTATATATAAAATCGTCTCAAAAGTCCTTGCTAATAGGTTGAAGAGATTTTTGGGTGATATCGTATCAGAAAACCAAAGTGCCTTTACCCCTGGCAGAATGATTACCGATAATATTCTTGTAGCCTTTGAGGTTTTTCACCATATGAAGAACACACGAAGTGGGGGAGGCCATATGGCTCTCAAATTAGATATGGCGAAAGCTTATGACCGTGTTGAGTGGGGGTTTCTGGAGTCAGTCCTTACTAGAATGGGGTTTGACATGGGCTGGATTAATTGCGTGATGAAATGTGTGAGAACGGTCTCATATTCGGTTCTTATTAATGGCAAGCCTACAGCTCACTTCGTTCCGGGGAGGGGGCTAAGACAAGGTGACCCGTTATCGCCGTATTTATTTATTTTATGTGCTGAGGTTCTTTCAAGAATGATGCGCAAAGCAGTTGAGAGGGGATCGATTCATGGGATTCGGGTAGCTCCGACATCACCAATAGTGTCCCACCTTTTATTTGCCGACGATAGCATTTTTTTTGTTAAGGCAAATGAGAGAGAGGCAACTGAGGTTATGGGGATTTTACGACGGTATGAGGAAGCGTCCGGCCAGCAAGTAAATAAGAACAAGACGACAATGTCTTTTAGCCACGCGGGACAACTACCAGGAGACGAAATCAGGTGGTCGCCAAGCTAGGAGTTCTACAGGTTGAGGTGCAGGACCGATACTTGGGGTTGCCAACGATAATTCGTCACTCAAAAAAGGTAGTCACTTCAATTGTTCGTGATAAGCTCTGCAAAAAATTACAAGGATGGCGGGGGTTGATGCTTACAAAAGCGGGAAAGGAAGTGTTGATAAAGGCCATTGCCCAATCTATTCCGACCTATGCTATGAGTGTCTTTAAACTACCGGCTAATTTTTGTGATGATATGCGGTCTCTAGTGTCGAGTTTTTGGTGGGGGACGGAGAATGGAAAGAGGAAAATACCGTGGGTCGCATGGTCCAAAATGTGTAGGCAGAAGTGTAAGGGGGGTCTCGGGTTTAGGGACTTTGGTAATTTCAACTTGGCTCTTCTAGCTAAGCAGGGATGGCGGCTGCTTACTAACACGGACAGCCTAATGTCGCGGATATTAAAAGGTAAATATTTCCCGAACTCGGATTTTATGGAAGCGGATCTTGGTAATACACCTAGCTACACTTGGAGAAGTATATGGGAGGCTCGAATGGTTCTTAGGCTGGGGCTTCGACGTCGCATTGGAGATGGTTTGGATACATATGTTTGGAAGGATCCTTGGATCCCGAAGACCCAATCTCGGATGATTATCACGGCACGGGACAACGATGATGAGAATAGACGAGTGCATGACTTGCTTGATGAGGAGGGAGGGGGCTGGAATGACGAGATGGTGCAAGGTATGTTTCTTCCTTTTGAACAAGAACGCATTCTTAACATTCGCATTAGCTTGCGGAGGCCGAAGGATGAATGGTGCTGGGACCCTGATAAGAACGGTGTCTATACTGTGAGGACGGCCTACCATCTTCTTATGGCTGATAACGAGGAAAGTACGGCGCAATCGGATGGTGCAAGTGAGAAGTGGTTGTGGAATAAAATTTGGAAGACCCCCGTTATCCCTCGAATCAAGGTCTTCTTTTGGCAATTATGTAACGAGGCAATTGCAACCCGCAGGAATATTGCGCACCGGATTCATGGAGGGGATGATGGCTGCCCGCGGTGTCTTGACCAAGTGGAGACTTGTCTTCATGTCCTCCGCGACTGTGGGTGGGTGGGTGGGGGGTGTATGGGATGGGGTGGGGTTGGATGTGTATCCTAGTGGAGGCAGTGGGGAAGAGCGGGTGAGGGAGTGGGTTGAGAGGATTATGAGGGAGTTGGGTGTAAGGGAGTCTGTCGAGTTCATGGTGACCTGTTGGGCTATTTGGGAGAGGCGAAACAAAGCCATTTTCGAGGACGGTGAGTGGAGACCAGACTGGGTGGTGCGGCGTGTCACTGAATTGACGGGGGAGATGTGGAATAGTCGGGATGAGGGCGAGGGACAGAGGAAGGAGGAAGGGGAACAAGGGGCAGATAGTTGGTCGAAGCCGGAGGCAGGAAAACACAAAATCAACGTGGACGCGGGGGTTTTTAATGAGGGAGGAACTGGATGGGGGGTAGTGTGTAGGAATGATATGGGCAATGCGGAGTGGTGTGGACAAATCCAAGATAGGCGCACGATGGAACCGAAGGAAGCGAATGCTATGGCGGTACTTGTCGGGCTGGAAGAGGCGAGGAATATGGGAGTAAGGCACGTGATCATGGAGAGTGATTGCTTAACGGTGATTACGGACTTGAAGAACGACAAGAAGGAAGGAGCGATATCCATTTAATTTACAATGATATTTATGATTTATGTATGCATTTCGATAGTTGTACTTTCAATTATGTTCGTAGAAACTTTAACAGCGTAGCTCATGACTTAGCTCATCTAAGCCCTCGGGTTGTAGGTAGCACTTGGTGGTCGGCGGATTTCCCCCCGATCATCTCTCGGTTGATTGAGATTGATTCAAGTAATAGAAGTTAACCCGCATTTGGGTTTTATCAAAAAAAAAAAAAAAAAAAACAACCCTCACACAAAAACAAACATTAAAACATAGACAATAAGGAGTACTTCGTGTCTTCTCCTTAGGAGTTATCACCTTTATCATGTGGTATTTTATACAACGACCTAATAATATCAACCAACTCTATTCATATATACTACTAACTCAACACAAAATAGTTGGAATAAAATTTAATAATTAACATTTTTTTAATAGTTAATACGGTTATAAACCCGATTACCCGATTATGATCAGTATGTCTCATTTCAGACTAGTCTTATAGGACAATTTTATGGTCAGATGTAAAAATGGTCACATTTCGAAGTAAAAAAGTAAACATTTGCAACGACTATAAAATGGTACATATAACTGGTCTGAAGGCTCCAAACAAAAATGTCTATCTGAAATGAGAATTTGACGAGTATGATTATGATCTATCACAAAATTGCGAATGGTAATTGATATATGTAAAGGGTGATTTGTCTTAAAAGAAAATGATATAGAAGCAGTAGATTGACAGAGCCATAAAACAAGAAATGGGACCTATGAGTATATGACTCCTCTTCCCATTTCCTAGTTTTTCCCTTTGTCATCAATCAAAATTCACACCACAACTAAAATCATTTCTTCCATCATCATAATAATTCAATTCAATTAGTCAAACCCTTTTAATTTTACAACAATAACAATAACAAATAACAAATACCCCGCGTTTTAATACATAATAAAACATCAGTTAATCCCAGATCCAGTTCCAATCAACTTAATTCATTCAAACTTCCAAAATCCCAGGTAAAAAATAATTAATTGAATCATACCATGTTTTTATTTTATTGAATTATGATTAAATTGCATGTAATTTTGATGAATTAATGTTGTTTTATGATGTGGGTCAATCTCAGATTGTTGAATCGTGGTCCCAATTTTGTTGGGGAAGAAAGAAAGAAAGAAAAGAATTAAAGAAAGAAGTGTGTTTTGTTTTGTTTGTTGTGGAATCGTTGAGTCAACTCAGTAAGTATCAAATGCCGGAAGAAGATCTTGTTGATATTAAGTTTAGGTTGTATGATGGATCAGATATTGGTCCTTTTCGTTACTCATCTACATCTACTGTTGATATGTTGAAGGAAAGAATTGTTTCTGAGTGGCCTAAAGGTATAATCTTTGTGTTTTTTTATTAATTTTGTTCATAATTTTCATGATGTTAGTATTATGATTCTAGTACTTAAGAGATATGTAGAAATGATTTCGATGTTCTTTTTGGTTGATGGGGTTGTTTTTAAGTGTTGTGGGATTTTAATGAGTGTTTTAGCTTATCTTGGATTGTGTGTGATTGTTTAGTTCAGTGGAATTTGTATGAATGATTGATGGTTAGCTTGGTAAAGGTTAGGTGTTTTGTTTGCGTTTGCGTTTGCTTGGCTCGGTTTTTTCCATTTCCGATGAAGCCAAAGACTTATTACTCATTGGTTTTGGATTATGATGGAAGAAAAGTAAAATGGCTCACGAAAGTGGCTGCTCGTCTTTGTATTGTGAAGTACCCAGTTTATCGATATAGTTCTTGATGCAATTTTCGTTTTTAGGTCATTCGGAAACAACCTCTTTGTGTTGCTAACACAAGGGTAGGGTGACGTACATCAGACCCCCTTACCCTCAATTTGCGGGAGAGATTGACGCACTAGGGTAATGTTGTTGTTCGTTGTGTTGATCAATTAATAGTTTCTAACCGCTAAGGCAAGAATTAGGCTGTTGGGTTTTCTTTTCAGTTTTCGGGTTTAAAGGACAATGCACGTGTGTTTATGCTGTGAAAGGGGCAGTTGCTAGACAAGTGAGGTGCTATTGGTTGTGATTATATGTCATTTTATGTTAGTATGTCGTCCGAAATTGAAGGCTCTGATGCTTAGATCCATAAGTTTTATAAATGCTGAATGCAGCCTTTTCTTTTTACAGTCTAGCATGGATTGGTAGTTCTTTGATGCAACCACAGCTTTATGATGAGCTGGGTTTGTATTATGATATCTTCAAACTATTATGGAGTATTCAAGAACAACAATATCTTAACTATGGATTATGATATCTTCAGACTACTCATGTTTGAAGCAGGGTTGCCTATTTTGTAGTGTGTCCCAATACAAATATATACGACATGTAAAAAATATGCACAACACATCAACACGCTTATTATGCCATAATATGATGGATCTTAGACATATCACAATACGTTTTGGTGCGAATGTGAAATACGTTCAAATCAGTTTACCACTCGGTGGGATTTGAGTGAATTCGGTAACTTTGGTTCGAACGACAATCTTCATACAGTTATACGTGAAAGGGGCAGTTGTTGGACGATCGACGTGTCAGTGACTGTGACTCTGTGAGTATATGTCACTTAACCTTTGTTTAAATGAAGGAAATGGGAGGGTAGGGAAGGCAATTTTTTTTGCTTGGTTAGCACTATAGAATTGGAGGTACTTGGAGGGAAGGGAATACATATCCCTCTATTTCCCATCCCCTTTCTTTTCTTCCCTTTACCTGTCCTCCCCTTCCCTCCTCTTTTGTATGCAAACACTCCCTTAATGGTAATCTGTTACCGCAAATTTAAGTCCTTAATGTTTAGATCCACTTTGGTTACTTCTCAAATAATGGTAGAATTTAAGTCCAGTAGATAGTTCCTTGATGAAATACAACTTAACTGCGAGAATGTCTAACTGACTTAGCATTATTATTTTTTGTCCTAGTGGGGCTTTTTTGTTCACTATTTCCGGGTTATCAACTTATGATATCTTAAGCTAGCAGTCAATCCCGTGCAATTCACTTTTTTCTAGACCCCTTTGGAGAAACGAAATATCTGAATTTAGTAAAGCAAAATCATTTGAGCCAGAATTTGAGAAAAGCGAATCTCATCAAAATCACATTTATGATTTATCTTTTTACAAGACAATTTACACTTTTAGGGGGCATTTCTAAATGAGCAATGTCACATTTTTTCCTTTAATTTTCATTTCCAATGGAGCCAATGACTAATTGTTCTTTAGTTCTGGATCAAATCAATATGAATGTGTATCTTCTACTCAAAAAATATGTGAGCGGTGTGTTGGGATCTTCTAGAATTTATTTTCTAGTATTTTTCTGAACTTTGAATTACCTCTTGTATTTTGTGAGAACTACATATTTGTTGATGCCTTCGTTATAAAGTTATGAACCTTAAATAATGGACAGTAGGTCCGCTAGTTTGAACAGTTTCTTCTCATGCATTGCCCCTTGTGGGAAACTTTTATCTATGCTGATCTCGTTGTGAGTTTGACTTTTTCTTTCAACATTTTTATGTGCAGCTTTTAGAGTTTTAAGTATTATCCCGGCGGCTGTTGTCTATTTGTTTATTTTACTTTGATTTCTGTTAGTAATGTTCAATAAATACGTTTTCAGGCAAGACTGTTTTACCAAAAGTGGCAAACGAGATCAAGTTGATAAGCTTTGGTAAGATATTGGAGAACAATAAGACTGTTGGCCAGTGCCGGGCGCCATTTGGTGAGCTTGCTGGAGGAGTCATGGTGATGCACGTGGTTGTACAACCATCACAAGCCAAGACTAAAGCAGGTGCATTTGTTATGTTTTTTCATGTTCATTGTAATTTCAAGCACATTTAAACAGTGTTGCCTTTCGTGTGTAGCATAATCCCCATTCCTTAGCTATGTTACTCCTACTCAACTGGTAACATAGGACGCGATTCAGTTACAAGTGTTGGACACGGCTGTTTCGTGAATAAGGCTGAATATATTTGGCCTAAACTTAAGTGTCAAAAGTGTCATATTGTAATCCAGTGTGGTACAGTCTACACATTGACATAGTGCAGTGTCGAAGTTACATAGCTCTGCAAAGTAGGTTGGAAATATATTTACTTGACATCCTATCACATATTGTATTGAACGATGAGATCAAATGGAGGATCTTTTCTGCGTACCTGTGTTTCTGTTGAAGTGTTCGCGACTTACCCTTCCATCTCTGTGACAATTTTATATTTTTTACACACATAACCACCCACCATTTATTCTTTAGACGCAGAGTAGAATTGCTGGCCTTAACCTGTAAAACGGTCTGCCGTGTTCCGACATCTTCTTCTTTGTCTCCCACACAGGGAGGGAAGACTGGAGGGTACATAGGGAGAAGGGAGGGGCCGGGGGAGGGGGAGGGGGAGGGGGAGAGGGAGGGGCATGGGGGTTTCCCTCTAAAATGTGCCACACGAGATTAGAATTCACTATTTCGTTATTCTATGGAAGAAAGGTGGGAAATGTCCCATTTTGATTTTTTATACATATAAGCTATGATGGCATATTCGGAACAATCGTCTGCGACCATTTAGGGATTCACTAGGGCGAGGCTCGTGATTGAAGGTCATTGTAGATGAGTAGTTTGGTCCCTTTATGTGTTTCATGGAATACGGATGTAACACGATATTTTATCCCAGCCCTCCCTCGATTGATATAATTGGAAACTCAGCCATTGATCATGGCATAACGCTTACATTGGCATAGGTGGATAGCAGCCTTGTAGTGGCCCAATGTAAGTAAACGAACGAAAATCCCTGAAGAAATGTGGTGAATGCCTAGTGACTTTGCATCTTGATACCCTGTAAATTTGCTTGGTATGACTGTATTGGTTACTGCTGCACAATATTTGGCTTGAACATGAAGGACGAAAACCAAATTATCGACTTATCAATATTGTGAAGTAGCAGTCGGTCAATGCAATTCGCAATGTAGTTTTCGTTACAGGTCATCTGAAAAGCCTTTGTGTGGGTTGAAGTAAAGTCGTGTACATCTTATCCCTCTTACCTTGCCATTGGGCGGGAGCCTTTCAAGGCATAAGGGTTGTTGTTCTGCTGCTAAGTACTGCACTATTTGACAAGTGTATGTGAGAATTACTTATGATTCTTATGCTGTTAGCTTTAGCAACAGCTGTTACCCAAGAGGATTTCGGAAACTATTTTTCGCCATTTGCTGCAGCTTCACATTGTCCACTCCACACTTAGTTTCTGTGCAATTAGTTCATACTTACTGTTTCATGAGGTTGGAATTTGCAAATTTGATATATTGTCTGAAACCGTGGCTTTTGTTTTATGGTTGTGAGCAGAAAAGAAGATTGAAGAATCGAAGAAATTTGTGTGCTCATGCTGCATTATGTAGGAAGGAAAACAGAGGGCAATATTTGTGCATCCAACAAACCGAGTCCTTTCTCGATAAGACGACAAGTTATTTTCTTGAAATCTCTGCTACTTTTGTGTACCAGTAACACGAACCTATATAGAGCTATTTTCTGTAATGGAAACCCCAAAATTACTGTGAAAAAAAAAATTATATATATAGCCTTGTGCGTGTGTTGCTAATGGCAAAGTTATAACAACAGCTGTGCTCTTTTTGAAATTGATCCAGACTTCACACATTTTCTTTTTCCAGTTAAGTACTTTTGTTTCCAATTGCAAGATGTCGGAAAAAAAAAACAAAAAAAAAAAAGACGGTATACCAAAATTACTACTTATATATGAGACAATCTCTTGCCATATATCAATGATCAATGTAGCACAAATCCATTATTCATAAACTTAGAGTTGGCTGAGATAAGACCATTTATCATTGTTAGAGAAACATCAGTTCAGTAATTAGGTGTAAAACTTAACAAAACACTGATTTGTAACATTCATGTATCAATACTATTATTTGTGCCTCTCTACTTTCTCTCCTCTCATTTTCATCGCTAAAAATGCTAGCCTTCATCAATCAAATCCGGGGCTGCCATCGACCATTAATCGAGGGTAAGTAAGCCTCATAAAAGTATTTATCAATTATTAGTATGCAAAATTATGAATTAATTAATAAAAGTCTCCCTTTTGGTGAAATCCGTTTGTGAGTCTCTATTTTCGGACTTTTTTCTGTCTGTTATATCTTTCTAGGGTTTAGTTTTATCGGAAATATAGATAAGAGTGGTTCGCTGATGATTTGTCATATGACTCTACAATGGATACGCGTTATTCGCCGATGATTTATGGTCCGATAACACAAATTCTCATTTGTGACGGACCGACCCGTCGCAAGTTTGCGACGGGTCAAATCCTCCTCACAAAGAGCAAGTGGGGGGCAAGTCGGGTGCAAATGGATCCCCCCACTTGCCTTGCTCTTTGTGAGGGGATTTGACCCGTCGCAAGCCCCGTCACAAGCAAGACTTATTGGTCCGATAAAAGATAAATTTTCACCATCAATGAACTAAACGAAGGATCCCCTAGCTACATGAGGAGCGTGATAAAAGGATAAACCGAATTGTTATATCATGTTTTGAGATCCTTATTTTTACCAGAGGAATTTCATTTCCGCTTTTATTAGATTTGTTTTTGATTATACAAATCTTTTGTAAGTGCCGTTTGACAATTTATTATTAAATTGATACTCCCTCCGTCCCGGTCATTTGTTTACCATTTCCTTTTTAGGGTGTCTCACTCATTTGTTTACCTTTCTATATTAGGTATGCTTCCAATGAGTTATTTGATCACCCAATAGGACTTTTATCCACATGTCATCCAATATCCTTACCCACAAATGGTCCCCTCCCTTCTCCTTAATATTTGTGCCAAAAACAAAGGTAAACAAATGAACGGGACGGAGGGAGTATTTTCTTAAAAAAAACACTGATTTGTAAAACATGAGCAATATATACAGATAATGCCTACAACAAAAATCACTAAAAATTGTTATGACAGGGCCTTACAGCTTGGGAACGCCTGAGGAGATAATGTGACTCCCATCAGGCTTTACGGGTCAAGACTGGCGCTTTTTCAGCCAGAAAAAAAGATCATCTTGCAAGGCTTCAAGCAGGAAAAACAAACACGAAGACAAAACTTAGCTTCTTCGTAGATCTTTCTACAATGCAATCCATGATGAAATTAACACAGTTTAAGAGAGTTTTATTAACTTGATAAATTGTAGCTAAAAGCCTGAAGCCCTGAATTTAATCATGACACCGTTATGAACAATCACTATTAACATTGATCCTCTATATCCATAGAATGACTAGAGTTCTTGAAATTCTGAAATTACGAGGTAAAACCGAAATTTGGGAGTGGGAGAGATCAGATAGTACATGTTTACATTAAGCACACCTCAGTCGAATCCTGTGACAAGCTAACATTTGGGAAGATACAATCGTAACATAGAAAATCTCCAGACTAAACTACAACCACATTTATTAAAAATAATACAGGGATATAGTTCTTCAATTAAATGCCGGACCTACAAAACTGGAAATCAATGGTCACTTAATCCAAGTTCTATATCTCCCGAAGGACCTTCTCAGCTGCTGCAATCGTCTGTTGAATGTCGTCATCAGTGTGTGCCAAGCTTGTAAATCCAGCTTCAAACTGCGAAGGTGCAAAATACACGCCTTCCTCTAACATTTTCCTGTAAAACCGCCCAAACTTGGCCACGTCACTCTTCTTCGCGTCCTCAAAGTTGTAGACGGGCCCATCAGTGAAGAAAAACCCGAACATCCCACTTATATACCCTCCACATATGGCATGCCCGGCTTTCTTCCCAGCATCAATTATGCCCTGAGTGAGTACACTGGTAATCTTATCTAAATGTTGGTAACTTCCTGGCTGCATTAATCGTTTGAGTGTATGGATGCCGGCTGTCATGGCCAATGGGTTCCCGCTCAGGGTACCCGCTTGGTACATGGGCCCTGCAGGAGCCACCATCTCCATGATATCCCGTCTTCCTCCATAGGCGCCAACTGGTAGTCCCCCACCAATGATTTTCCCAAGGGTAGTAAGGTCAGGGGTTATCTTGAAATACTCTTGTGCTCCCCCATAGGCCAGTCGGAATCCGGTCATTACCTCATCGAATATCAAGAGAGAGTCGTTCGCTTTCGTAATCTCGCGAAGGGCTTCAAGGAAGCCAGGGTTTGGCTGGATAAAGCCGGAATTTCCCACAACAGGTTCGAGAATAATGGCAGCGATTTCTCCTTTGTTAGCCTCAAAAAGAGCTTTCACAGTTTCCAAATCATTGTAGGGAGCCGTTAGGGTGTCTGCGGTGGCAGCCTTGGGAACACCTGGGGAGTCCGGAAGCCCAAGAGTAGCAACTCCACTACCTGCCTTGACAAGAAAAGGGTCGGCATGGCCGTGGTAGCAACCCTCAAACTTCAGTATCTTTTGCCTGCCAGTGAATGCACGAGCCAAACGGAGAACACCCATACATGCTTCAGTCCCTGAGTTCACAAATCGGACCATCTCAATGCTTGGAACAGCTGATATGACCATCTCGGCCAAGGTGTTCTCGAGAAGGCATGGAGCTCCGAAACTTGTCCCCTTCTTCATGGTTTCAGCCAAGGCTGCAAGTACCTGTTGATATTGAGAGGTCAATAACACACGCCAACACGCATGTTAGGACGGATACTAGCTTAACCCTATGACAATTTGGGCATTTACATTTGGTTTGGAAATTGGAATGATGTGAAGGAAGATTAGGTTAAAGACATCAATTTAACATCTCTTGGATCTACATAACTCCGACTCCCCTACAAGTGTTGGATGTGACACGGCATCGGAATGTTGGACACAACAATTTTGTGATAAAGTTCCATGCTTATGGCCTATAATGGAACGTAAAAGTGTCGTGTCTCATCAAAGTGTCAGACACTCCACACCCAGGTGACCCAGCCCAAACTGAAATATAAAAGTAACATATTTGGATGAACTTATGTGAGTAGTAAATTTCATTGAAGACTCACTTTCACCGAGTTTAACCACCAATTTGGTGGTTTGCAAAAACTGGTGAAACTCTAGGCGACACTTTAATAAAACATAAGGCAGGGAAAAGGTAGATCAGCAAGGTGAACGAAAATCTTAACATAGGTTCACCTTGATCCAACCATGACGTAGGAGATGAAAATTAATTTCTCAAGTACTCCCTTCATAAAATGTACGCCGTAACATATGAAAATGTAAAGTTGAGGGGGAAAAACCTCATCATCAGCATGGCCAATAATAGCTGGTCCCCAGGAGCCTACATAGTCAATGTACTCATTGCCATCGATATCCCACATGTGAGAACCCTTGACCGAATCGATTATAATGGGCTGCCCTCCGACAGACTTGAAGGCACGAACTGGGGAATTTACTCCTCCAGGCATCAACTCCTGAAACTCAATGACATCAAAATTAGATCCAGATTGAAAAATCATCTACCATCAGGCATATGACATATCGATCAAAGGGGTCTTCAGTTATGTTACTCTTGATGGTCGACGAAAATATCTCAAAACTAGCTAACAGATGCCTACATCGAGCTCTGTAGGCTGTAGCAAATGATTCCTCATAAATAAATCCAGCAGCAAACTGGGATAACACGAAGGATTACAGAATGATATATGCTCGGATTTTCACGCTGTTCAGACCTAAATTAAGTTCGATCACAGCTATCATCACATTCACTTACAGATTCTCTCAGCCCATCATACAACCCGGTAAACCAGTCCCTCTCATTTCCAAGAAAAGATCGGGAAAGAAAATGAAAGGCAGATTGAGTGAATAGGGAGTAGGGATTACATATGTGCATTTTCAGTAAACTATTTATCAGCATGTTTCAGGGAAAACGTCACGTATTACTACTACTACTCCGTAGAAGCTAATTCAAAGCTAAATTAATGCATAAATTACAATCTTTGTCTAGTAAAACCGTAGACTAATTAAAATTCGAAAACCTTAGTCAGTTACTTCAGCTGGTGAACTTGAAAACATAGCTGGAAATAGTTCGTAATACATAAGAAGTTGACAAAATCTCATTTGATACCGTATTAATATCCTAAAACCAATTGGCGATAGAAAAAGTAACTCCCTGGTTTATATCCCTGCTTTTTTGTCGATGTGGGACACTCACATGTGGCAATTGGCATCGTATAACTCGTGCCCATTCGAGTAAAAGAGACGGTCAGTTTATAAACCAAAGAGTTACTCCATTCATAATCCGAAAGTCATTAAATTGAAGTTCCACATTCCACATTCCAATTCCCAATTATGAATGCCGTAATAAATTAATAATATCTCAAAAAAAAAACCACCATTACTTCATTAGATTCAACATACTACTCTACCAACACAATCAACATTTACGATTAAAATAAAATCACAAAAAATTATCAAAAAAAAAGAGATTAAACAAAAGGGTTAAATTAAGTAAAGTAAAGTAAAGTAAACCTTGGCAATATTAAAAGCTTCCTCAGATTTCTTAAGAGTGAAAGTCTTCTTCTTCTCATCAACTGAAACCGCCATTTTAACAGCAAAAGGAGAATGAGAAGGACGAGATAACTTGGAATTATGAGTGAATAAATTAGATGCACATGTTATGCCTAACCCTATTGTTGTTGTTGAAGCTGCCATGGCTAACTTTGTAAATGTAGCAAGTAAGGTGAAGAAGAAGAAGAAGATAAGAGGAGATCAGGTAGAAGATGATGAAGACAGAAGATGTCAAAATGTTAGAGCAATGGATTGTAAAGGGGAGATGGCTGTCAAAATGTTGTTTTTTAGTCAAGGTTTGGGGAAAGTTTATGATGTGGGCTTTATTTATGGTCAATGGTTGGTGGCTGAATTCTGGATTTTGATGATATATTTTCATGAGCCCAATGTTACTATACCATTTGTTTTTGTAATCTCTTATGTGGTTTTTGAGGGTGGATAGGGTTTTTGGGTAGACTTGGTAAAATTGATCTGAATAGTCGACTCGATGATCTAAGTAGTTGAGGGGTAGACTTGGTAAAATTGACCTCATTTGATCTGAATAGTCGACTCGATGATCTAAGTAGTTGACTCGATATTTGAGTTGAGGAAGTATTTGAACTTGAGTGGTAATCCAAATTGACCGGTAATTCGAATAGATTTGTAGTGTGGGTGGTTGGGTCACCAACATTGGTGGGCAATGTGGTGGATGGTGTTGGTGACTGTGTTATTGAGTGGTGTAATTTTTATTTTTTTCTTGGATTTAATTCATGGTTATATGATATTTTATAAATTCACTTCGGTTTGATATTATCCATGTGTTAATAATCGAATTGGTTCAAGCGTTATAAGCAGAGTTTAATTCGGTTATGGAAAAACTTCTTTAGTTGGCTGGGAGACATGTTGTAGATCTGTTAAGGAAGGGGGGACTGGGGATAATTGATTGCAGACTGTGGAATTTAGCTGTTCTGGGTATACTTGGTGGATAGCCAAGAAGACTTACCACTTATGAATTCAGTGGACTGATCACATCTACCTCAAAAGGAGAGATTGGTGGACTTGTCAGCCTACAACCTCATCTAGTTGGGCTTGGAGGCAGATATGTAAGGTTAGAAATAGGTTCATTGTAGGTTACAATAATGGGAATTAGGTGAATGGTGATTATACTGTCCCGAAGGAGTGTGAGTGGCTTTGTGGTACTCAGCAGAAGGTGACATGGTACCCCTTTGTTTTGGAATAGATTCAACGTGCCAAAGCACGCTTTTATTGTCTGGTTATTGGTTACTGGTTACTGGTTACTGGTTACTGGCTATGCAACACCTTTCTACTAATGACAAATTATTAAGAATGGTGATTGGCCAGGACAAGAGATGTTATCTTCGTGGGAAGGTGGATGAGACTATTGCTCAATTGTTCTTCACCTGTGAGGTTACTAGTAGATATGCAGTGGCAGTTCAGGACTGGTTGGGTATAAATTTCAGCATAGAGCATACAATTTCGTTGGGGATTGATTGGAGATGTAGGTCCTTATTCTAGAAGAAGCTTGTTTGGGCATGCTTATGTGCTCTTATTTACACAACCTGGCAAGTCCGGAACAAATGCAAGTTTGAACTTATTGTGATGCGTCCGGATCATGTACTTCAGCAAATGCAAGTAAATATTTTGCCAAGATGTCATGGAATGGGAAGCAAGATTATGCATGTATGAATATTGAGTGGTGTAGGAGAATTGGGTTTATCTAATTGTAAATTTAATTTTGCTGTCTATTGGATTGTAAGCCCATAAAAGGGGTTGATGTATTAGTGTCAAATTTTCAAAAGTTATATATATTTTTTTACATTCCACTAAAAAAAAGTTTACATAGTTGCATTTGTATTTTTGAATTTTGATTTTGCATGTTGCACCGTCTCACATTACTATATTAATGGTTGTTTTCAAGTATGTATGGTAGTAAGTCTCCCTTACCATACATGCTTGCTAATTTTTTTTTCTCATCTAAGTCAGATAAAAGATAGTCAGATCTTATCAAAAACAAGTACTGGCCAAATTGAAGAACAACGAAACACCTATTGTTCTGGACGACTTCTAAGAGTGTAATTAAGCATCACATACTATTTGATAGTGTTGTACTATGGGCCGGGCCGTGGGAGGGGGGGCCGAGCCCACACTTCGGGCTGGAACCGGGCTGTGCTACACGGGCCGGGCTGGTCATATTTAGCCCCTGAACCGGCCCGGTCAGGAGGGGTTTTAGGCGGGTTGGCGGGCTGATTGTAATTTTTTTTTTTTAAAAAAAAAAAAATTATAAATTAAATGATTGTAATATTTAAAGACGTATTCGGTTTAGCCGTTTAATAGTTATTTTTCCCAAATATTTATTTAGTGATTAATAAAGGGGAAAAAATAAAAAAAATAAAAGAAGGGCTTGATCGAAATTAATGTAACTCTTTTAAAACGATATCAAATATTTTGTTTAATTGATATCGTTTTTCAAATTACGTTAATTAGGATGCCTACGTATCTCGAAAGAATCAAAGCCCACGTAGTTCTCCACTTACCATACTTACCTTACTTACCATTACGATGTCGGTTGGATGGGTGGTGAATGGTGATCAATCTTCATCGTCTTCTTCGGCCGTTTTTGCAATTGATGAACCACCGGTTGTTGATAATAAATCATCCGTTGTACTATCTTCTTCTTCGTCTTTAATTCCTTGCATTCTTCTTTGTGCTTGATCCCAATCTTTTTTGCACACACATTTTGACGGTTCTTGAATCCAAACTTGATCTTTTTTCATCAAGAACTCTTCTACCTGCACTAAAAGCCGACTCGGACGCAACGGTGGAAGCGGGTACAACTAGTACATCTCTAGCAACTTTGGATAATATGGGAAATTGTGCGGAGTGATTTCTCCACCATGTTACAATATCGGGTTATTGCCCAACAACATTACTATGATCAAAGTTTAAATACTCGGTAATAGTATAAGCGGTAGAGGATGATGTAGAACTAGAAGAAGAAGAGCTCGATTTTCTAAAGATTTTGTTAGCTAATGGGTGATCCAATACGGTGTTGGTTGGCATTTTAGACTTCTTATAAGTAGGTTCACATTGACCACCAAGTTCATTTTCATATAATGCATATAATTGATGAACAATACCAATAGCATAATCAACATCAAGTTGGGTATCATATTCATAACCTAAAGCACCATAATAAGAATCTAAAACATATTTTAAACCTTTTACTTTAACACATGGATCAAATAGCAAACCAACACAATAAATAGTGGGAAATTTGGTAAAATAATCTAGCCATTTTGACTTCATTTTAGCAACAACCGGTTGCAAGCAAATAATGTTATTACAATTATTCAATTCATCAACAATAGAACAACATGACAAAATAACACAATGAACATTAGGATCATAAACTTGTGAAAAAATATTTGTTGCATCTTTATAAGCTCTTAGCAAATCACACACATGTTTGGCAAGTGTCCACATAGATTCATCAATTAATACTTCATCATCTTTAGAACCCTCATGTTCATTGTTCATTATACAAAATAGTGATAACATTTTTATAAGCAATAGCATCTTTTAGCATTTTATAAGTCGAATTCCATCTTGTAGGTGTATCTAATGACCATTTCTTAGGGCTTAACCTGAACTTACCACACAAATTAGTATATTCACGTCTAAAATTCATTCCATTTCTAATCCATTTAATTACTTGTCTAATTGGGTTTAATAAGGGATATAACATAGAGATACCTTCTTGGGCGGACAAGTTAACAATGTGAGCACAACATCTAATATGGATTAGTTCTCCATTTAATATCAAGTTCATATTTAGTTTAACATATTCAATGCATTTTGTGTTGGCGGAAGCATTATCAAAAGAAATAGACATGATTTTGTTGTTTAAATTAAACTCATTAATTGTGTTGTTAATACGAGTGTAAATATTGTAACCGCTGTGACGTTCTTCCATTAAATCAAAAGCAATAATACGTTTCTCTAATCTAAAATCATCACCAATCCAATGTACGGTAATACATAAATAAGGTTCACCTTGTTTAGATGTCCAACAATCACTAGTTAAACAAACACGATTTTTATATGTTGAAAAAAAAGCAATCAATTCATTTCTAGTTTGTTCATATTGTTTTTTAGTACGACGTTTTAATGTTTGTCTCGAAACTTTATGATAAAGCGGTTGTAAAGACAATTTAAAAAATTCCTCCAACTCTTCACTATCACCATAAGTGAAAGGTTGCTCGGTCATGCAAACATATTTAGCCATGTTATCAATCATATCTTGTCGGTTATACAAAAACGGTTTACCTCCACTGGGAGCCGACGATGCATAGCCACTCATTGTTGGTTGATTTTTCTTTCCTCCACCGGATTTGTAATTTTTAGCATCTAGCTCATGCTTACTTTCCAAGTGGTGGGCCAAAGTTCCCGTTCCCGTTCCCTTCTTCCATTTATAAGGGATGACCGACTTCCCCTCTTGAGCACAAACTTTACAAGTACATAAAAAGTTTTTCGGACATTGGCTTGGCTCACCATCTTGAGGTACTTTGTTGTAAAACAACCAAACCCAAGAAATATCGCCTTTCCTACCACCAGTATTGTTGGGAGTCGAACCCGAAGCAACAAAGGTTTGAGATTCTTGGGTATGTGGAACTTGAGTTAGTAAACATAATAAAAAAAACTAATTAGTAACATACTAATATCAAATTAATTATAATTTAGTGTGTGTAGAAATGAAATGATAAAATTAAAAACATTAAGAAGTAAAAGAATATCAAAGTATTTACCATCAAACATTCTTTCCATTTCCTCTTGACCAATTTCTAGTGGAATATCAATGTTGTTATTTTGAGACATTATGATTTATGATAGAATTAGAGATATTATGAGAAACTAAAGAGAGAATTAAGACTAATTTATAATTTATAACTTGAGTAATTGTTAATAATAAATTAATAATTATAACTTGAGTATTTTTGAATAATTATAACTTATGTATTTGAGAATAATTAGAAGATTAAGAAGATAGATAAGTGATGTAGTGAAAATAGTTGTGAAGTAGGGATGTCGATCTCAGGGACGGTTGTTGCTTAGAAATGATCTAAAGTTGGCTAGAGTCTCTTGCAAGTCACAAAGTAATTGGGTTTGGGTTTGTTGACTAAACTAAGGTAACAATAATTAAAAACAATTAAAAGCGACAAAAGAAGTCTAAGACGAGAAAGATAATCAAGTAAGAATCAATAAAAGGAAGGTCTAGGATTGATGGGTTCAAATGGGTAATTCGGGTTCTAGTGAGTCGGGTTCATGGTTGATGGGTAGTCAAACTTGGGCACGGTGGATTGAGACTCTCGAACTTACAATCCCTCCCATATACCGAACCAAGCTAGCTCTCGCGTACACACGGTCGATACACCAACTATATGCAAATCCTAACATATTCCGAGGCTATCGATCTTACGGAAATGTACGATAAACATGAATCATGCAAGATTGTCAAGAAAGCATTTCATCAAACATATAGTATGCAAAAGTTGGAAGAAAGACAATTAATCAACAATTTAACCCGACTAACAAAGATTAACCCTCATTAAAACTCATTATCCCCCACTAATCCTAGATAAATCACTACTCACTCATATTCAAAAGCAAATCAACATTTACTAAAGATTGCATAAGGAAACCAACAACAACATTAAACATTTTCTAATTAACAATAAGTAGATAACAATAATTGAAACGAAAACTTAATTAAAAGCAAGATTAAGTAGAGAAATTATACCAACTTGGAGAAAGATTAGAACTTTGATATAAATACCAAGATTTCGTCACAAATCTTTGGATATAACCCAAGTTCATACACTAAACCAAGTCGAAATCACTAATTAACCGACTAATTTGCTTAATTAAGAAAGATTAATACAAGATTAAATACTAATTATATGAAAGTTTCAGATCTAGGGTTTCGTGCCCTTTAATTACATAAGAGGGTCTATATATAGGTTTACAAAATGAAGGAAAGATGGGCCTCGAGAAGCTTCATGGACTGACAAAGTCACGACCGTGAAATGGGTTTCACGGTCGTGAAAGACGTCTCACGACCGTGAAACTCCATTTCACGGTCGTGAAGGAGTTGGCAGAGCAAGGTCATGTTTCACTGATAAGTCACGACCGTGAAATTCATTTCACGACCGTGACATAGGTTTCACGACCGTGAGATGAGTTTCACGGCCGTGAAACCAAATCTACGATAATCAAGCTTCTTGGGCATGCATTTCACGACCGTGAGATGCATTTCACGACCGTGAGATGGTCATTCTCCTTCTTCCTTCGCTTGACTTTGTTGTTTCCTTCTCGGTTTTGCTTGACTTTGTTGTTTCCTTCTCGGTTTCGCTTGCCTTGACTCGGGAGGGCTTTGGCGCGTCGAGTAGGGCCCCCAAGGGTATGTGGGGCCCCCAAGGTGTGCCGTGGGTCCTCCGAATGATTCACCTTCTTCTTTGTTGATCAAAAGTAGGTAGAAATCGCCCCAATTGACGGTTTACCTACAAAAGCACGATAAAAGCAAGAAATAGGCTAGAAGAAGGTAAAACACGTAGAAACGCTCCTAGGGAGCGTTAAAGGCAAACAAAACGAGATGAAAAGGGGTGAAAATGTGGGGTGAAACGACACTATATCAAATCTCCCCAAACCAAACCCTTACTCGTCCCGAGTAAGGATGAACAATAGTCAAGACCCTTAATTAACTACGCTAAACCTAACCGATACAAGGCAATTAACGGGCCTTGCTCCGTCCCTTCAACTCATAACAAGGTATCCATGAGGTAGGACACCTTCTTGCAAGGCAAGTGGGGTCTTGCCAAAACTTCGATGCATTCTAGGCAATAAAGCACACAAAACAAATGAGAATGCATCTACAAAAGCAAATGGCAACATGCCTCATCCATGCGCCGGGATTCATCTAAAATGGAAAAATCTCAAGCATGCAAATTCCTACGTAATTACTAGTTTTACAAAGAACTAGGCCTAGAAAGATAGAAATAAATCATCTCTTTATTGTGTAAAATTAGTATATTCGTTCACGTTTACTAGAAAACTTTGTCAAGGGTGAAAAAGCGGGATGGAAAGTGAGGGCCCCAAGGTGTTAGAAGACACTGTAGGATCGGAATTCCGCCTCTCACCTAAGTAAAAGGAAGGGTCGTCCCCTCTTAGCCATGCAACGTAGGAGTAATCATCAAAAAGGTAAGGAAACGAGATGTTGAGTTCTTATTTTGTTTCTTTTTCTCTTTTTTTTTCTTTTTTTTATTTCTTTTTGTTTTTGGTTTTTTTGGTGCTTGAATTGGGTGCCTTTTGAGAGCAAGGTAGCCTAGCGAAAGGTGTGCGGCGGAGACCAACAATAGGCAAATCCTCGCCGTAGCGACATAGAGAGCGACCCCATATGTATTGAGGGTACTCTAGAAGAGCCTAGAAGTCTCCATATGCACTCCCTAAGCTAGGACTAAGGCAAAAAATGTGCAAAATTTCAAGCTTTTGTTTTTCTATTATGTTTGAACTCAATTTTTGGACTTTTGATGGGAAAATTTCCTTTTTGTCAAATATAGTGAAATGTGATGATTGGACAATTACATGGCCTCGAGAGTCACCTAGGAAAGCGTTCACCAAGGAATTTTCACACCATGGGGATGGTCAAGATGATAAATGCAAGCCCTTGACTAGGCTCTAGGAAACGGTGCGAAAATTATACTAAAAATACACATTAGAAGGTGTTTCAAAATCTATTTTAATAGGCAAAGTGCTAAGCAAAAAGAGCATCTACAAGGGTCTATTCAAGCTTGATCAATTTCCAAATTAGGCATTCCAAAAAGTTTTCCTAAATGCAACTATATGCCATGATCTAAAATTAAACAACATATATACAAACTAATGCAAATGCTCTAGTGAACTACGTGACAATTAATCTAATGAAACCCCCTAACAGCACATAAGTCACACAACCGCCAATTCATCAAAATCAACATCGCAATCATCAACCATTCCTCCAAACTCCTCATGTGATAAGAAGTAAAGAAAGAAAGAAGGGGAAGAAATAAGAACGATCATACCATGGCGGTCTTCTTAATCCCTTCTATAAGTCTCTTGAGCGATGTGTAGCGGACCTATGTATGGAGGTTAGAAGAAAAAGCAATGCAAATATATACAAAGTAAGATATAAACAAGCTAATTTTTAGGATTTTTCAAATTTTTCAATTTTTTTGGATTTTTTAAATGGTTTAAATGCAAAATAAAACATATTTTTGGATTTTTTCAACAAAAAATGAAAATAAAAACTATGAAAATAGTTTCCTATCCCCCACATTGGAACAAACATTGTCCTCAATGTATGAAATAGGATTATTGAAAGCAAAATAAAACATATTTTTGGGTTTTTTAAATATTTTGAAAAAGTAAAAACTTGTTTTTGGGATTTTTGATTTTTTTGATGAATATTCACAATATTCACAATATATACAAGACGGTTAGTTATGCAAATGAACTAATCTATATGAAATGCATGAACTAAATAAAAATCCTAAAACTAAATGCAAAATGATATAATACAAGTGCATGATCTAAGTAAATGCAACTAAACTATATGCTAATCTAGAGTCTCATTGTGGTGGTAAGGTGCATAAATGCAAGCCCCTCATGGGGGTACCTCCCACAAGAAAGTCTAGTGTGCCATATCGGAGTCTCATCGTGGCGGTAAAATGCATAAATGCACGCCCCTCATGGGGGTACCAACCACGGGAAAGTCTAAAAATGACACCTAACGACGTGATGCATGAACTAAGCTAAATGCAAGGTTGTTTGTCAATTTGGATTTTTCATGGGGAGCAAAAATATTGGTGTCCGATGGGATGGACACCCGCCTCCAATGTTGCCGAGGCCAACCAATAAAACACACAAATTACAAGTTAGAGAAACAAATTATATCAAATCAAAGAGAGGAGAGGAGACACACACTAGAGGGGAGGGGGAAGATGCTAAACAAGCCACCTAGACACCACTCCGACTCTTCCAATTATCAAACAAAAACAAAAAACCTCTCAAAAGGTCTCCATCACATCCTCATCCTCATCCTCATCCTCATCATCATCATCTCCACCACCACCACCACCCTCCTCCCTATTCCCTTGGTCGCCCCCGGTCTCCATGCCTCCTCCCCGGTTTCCATGGTTGGGAAACAAAAAATTTGGTTGAGCCCAGCTTGGCATCAAACCGTTAGGGTCAATGTACCCTTGGTTGGCCAGCAAAAAGTAGTTCGGGTAGGAGGCATAATAGTTGTTGACCCGGTCTTCATGCATGTTCAGATGCATGTTCTGCATTAGACCGGTTAAGTAGTCGCCCTGGGGGGAGATGGTCGGGTCGGGGTGAACATACCCCTGGTAGTCAAAGGGGTAGGGGGGATGGTCACATAACTGGGTGGGGGGTAGGGAAACTGCATATGCGGTAGGGGGAAAGGGGGAACAGGCGCTGCTACCTGGGGTGCACTCTGACTCGGTCTAGAAGCGGGTCGGGGTCGAGGCTGGGAAGACTCTCCCTCCTCCCTAGCACCACTGGAAGCGGCCCTACCACCTGCCACCGTCACTGGCAGCAGGTAGCTGGGTCGCCTCTCCATAGTGTTATCCCTAGGGGAAAAGGGTGGGAGTCTATGACAGGGAAGGTAAAAAGGGGTTGCACCCTTAATCATCCAAAGAAAACTCCTATCCTTGTCAAGCCTAATCCAATTCGAGTAGATTAGGGAATTCTCGTCAAGAAGCGTCCCCCCGGTCAAAGCCACGTACCTCCCATCACTGTTAAAATCAGGGTCAAAGTGTTTAGCCAAAAATGTAACCAAACCCCCCATGGTCACCGTCTGCCTACGGGCTATGGTGTTCCTACCCAACTTCCTCCACCTCCTAAAGATTTCATTCATTAAGGGGAAGGTGAAGGCAACCCTATGTCCTTGCACATTTAAGTGCGACTCTAGAAGGGTCAAGTCTAGCTGGGTGAGGTAGTTTGGCTCTTGCCGCCCTAGGAAGGTGCCCGACACTAACCTATGCCAAAAACGAGGCACATGGTGGTGAATTAGGAGGGCCGAATTCCTACGGAAATCGACCAAAGTCCTACCGGTCAAAGCCATCCAAAGAGGGCTCAAATCATAGCCCTTTGGCTCTACAGTATCCCTCATAGGAGGGAAATCTAACCCCAGAATAGCAGCAAATTCAACCATTGGGACAACATGTGAAGTATTAGCAAGACGAAAACTGAACACGGTACTTTCTCAGCATTTACCAAGCTATTTAAACTACTTAGAAATTCTAGCGTGAGACTCCGGTAGGAGAGCTCATGCATGGAATAAAGAGTAGTCATACCTGAGACCGCGAAAAAATTTCGCAAAGCTTCCGTCAGGCCAAGACGACGTATGATGTCGTGGCATAGAAAAACAGTGGGTTCCATCTCTAACCCCTGAATGGCAGCGAAGGCTTGTCTTTGAGCCTCCGTCTCAAAGACGACTTCCGGAAAACCCGGAAGTTGCTCAATCTCTAAATCTTCATTTGCGTCCGGGTTGTTGGACCCGCTGCCTCTCCGCCTCTTTGGTGCTCTTGCCGCTGCCGCTTTCCCTTTTCCTTGTCCCGCCATTGTTATCAAGCTTTTTCCCAAAAAAAATTGCTCAAGGAAGCTTCCAAAACGATTAAGAACACTAGAATAACCTTCAAATAGCCCCAAAACAAATTTCTAGTGGAGTAGAAAGCAAAAAAAACTAACCCAAAAAGTAGATCTTAATTTCGGATTTTTGAAAACCTAAGGTTAAAAATCGAATTTTTTGGGTTTTTTTTGGTGTTTGGAAGACAAAAAATGGTTGTCAATGTGTTATTAATTGAAGAAAGAAGCTTTTTGTGACAATTTGGGAGAGATTTGAGTGAGTTTGGTGAGGATTTGAAGGAGATTTGATGATTTTTTGGAGAGATAAGGGTTTGTGTGTTGTGTTTGTGTTTGTGGTGGTTGAAGATGAGTGAATGGAAGAAAGGAGATAAGAAAGAATAAGGGTATCTCGGCTCAATCACTTCACGACCGTGAAAATGGTTTCACGACCGTTAGATACCATTTCACGACCGTGAGACTCATGTCACGACCGTGACTTGTTGATGAACTGCTACTGCATTGTTTTTCACAGTTTCACGACCGTGAAGAGCCATTTCACGACCGTGAGACCTAGAACTCGTGATTTCCTTGCTTTTCTTGAACTTTCACGGGCGTGAAACCAATTTTACGAGTGTGACTCGTCTTTTTCGACCCTTTTTCTTCAAAATCTTCACCCTTAGCTCGATTTCTCGCTCCTTCTTTAGCATTCCGCTACGTTTCGTTCATTTCAACTTACAAAAATAATCACAAACACATTAAATCCCTCCCTCACACTCTCTTTGACAAAAATTACACTAAAAATGTACAAAATTAACTAAGTAACGGGAAATTGATTTAATTAACGATTCAATTAGCCAAACGAAATTCGACCTTATTATCGTCAATTTAATTAATTTCCATGCAAACTAATATCTATCGAACACTAGTCAAATGAGTTAGAATTATTTACAAATTTGTGATTCTTAGGGGACTTCACAAAACCCGTTCTTGTTCAAAAATTAATGAGGAGTAGTCGGCTTGAGGTACAAAGCCTCGACTACTCCTACGAGAGAACCTTCCTTATAAAGCTTGATTCGTTGCCCGTTCAATTTGAATTTTTGACCATCTTTGCTTGCCAACTCAAAGTCCCCATATTTCCCTACCTCGGTGATCAAGAATGGTCCCGACCACCGGGATTTGAGCTTCCCGGGAAATAGCTTGTACCTTGAGTTGAATAGAAGAACCTTGTCTCCACATTGGAGATCCCTTTTGAGGATCTTCTTGTCATGAATGAGTTTGGTCTTTTCCTTGTAAGATTGGGCATTTTCATAAGATTTGAGCCGGAACTCCTCAAGCTCTTATAATTGGAGTAATCTTTTGTCACCGCTCAATTTTGCATCAAGATTTAGTTCTTTGATCGCCCAATATGCCTTGTATTCGAGCTCTATGGGCAAATGGCAAGACTTACCATACACCAACTTATAAGGCGACATTCCAATAGGAGTTTTGAATGCCGTCCTATATGCCCATAATGTGTCGTCGAGCTTTGAACTCCAATCTTTGCGGTGCTTTGAGACCACTTTTTCAAGGATAGATTTGATTTCTTTGTTGGAGATTTCGACTTGCCCACTTGTTTGGGGATGATACCCCAAACCGGTACGATGATGAACACCATATTTAAGAAGTAGTGAGTCAAGTCGTTTTTCATGAAAGTGCTTTCCTCCATCACTTATTAGAGCTCTAGGTACTCCAAACCGGGGAAAAATAATCTTCTTTAAGAAATTGATGACAACTTTGGCATCGTTGGTAGGGGAAGCCACCGCCTCCACCCATTTGGACACGTAGTCTACGGCCACAAGAATGTACCTATTCCCTCTTGAAGAAATAAAGGGGCCTTGATAATCTATTCCCCACACATCAAACACTTCCACTTCAAGAATCCCCCTTTGGGGCATCTCATTCCTCCAAGAAATGTTGCCGGTGCGTTGACAAGCATCGCAACTTTGGACAAAGTGCTTGACATCATGGAACATAGAGGGCCAAAAGAACCCGGATTGAAGTATTTTAGCAACGGTTTTGCTTGCCCCATGGTGCCCTCCATAAGGAGAGGAGTGGCATCCCTTCATGATTTCATCATACTCCCATTGTGGAACACATCTTCTATACATCCCATCGCCACACTCCTTGAACAACATGGGATCATCCCAAAAGTATCTCTTGGCTTCAAATAAAAATCTCTTCTTTTGATTGTGGTTGATGCCCGGTGGAAGAACACCACCCACAATATAGTTGGCAAAATCCGCAAACCAAGGTGCTTGATTTTGGATTGTTTCATGAATTGCAAAGAGAAAATCATCCGGGAATGAATCGTTGATAGGCATGTCATCCTTACTTCCATCATTGCTTAGCCGGGACAAGTGGTCCGCCACCGCATTTCCCGCACCCTTCTTATCTCTTATCTCCAAATCAAATTCTTGTAAGAGAAGGATCCATCTAATGAGGCGGGGCTTAGCTATAGACTGTCTTGCTGAAAGGGAACAAGTCTTTTCCTTTCAACAATACCGTCAAGGAGGTGGGTATTATAATCAAGGGAATATCCATCCCAATTTGAGATGGACAAGCCAGAACGTCTTAAATCCTACACCTCCACCACCACAGCCGACGTACCAACCGCCGCACAAGCAAGGATTTCAGAATATCCAGTCTTCGCAGCAAGCTAGTTCCTCTTCTGTAGGAATTGCAGAAATCGGGGAGTTAAACTCTATGATCCAAGCTTTAGCTATCCAAATGAGCAAAACTGATCAAGCAACAAATGCTACTATTAAGCTTTTGGAGTCGCAGATTGCTCAATTGGCAGGAGTTCGATCGACTAGGCAACCCGGGCAGTTACCGTCTCAAACTGACAAGAACAAGGAGACGCTGAATATGATTACTCTGAGAAGCGGTCTTGTTTATGATAGTCCTGGTACTGTTGCTGATATTTCTGATGCGCATACCGATGTTGCGAAAACTGTCGCTGATAATATAGTTGATCGAAAGGTTATTGCTAGTCGATCGAATGGAATGAAGGAGAATCTACTCGATCGAGAGATAAGTGTTCGTCGATCGAGTGAATTGGAAAGCGAGTTACTCGATCGAGCGGTTGCTAATGCTCGATCGAGTGATTCTGATGGACAAGTGTTCGATCGAGAGAGAACGGTTACTCGATCGAATAATGTGACCGAGGAAGCTGATCGATCGAGCAATTTAAGCACGGATAATCTTCGATCGAGTGACTTAGATACTCGATCGATGGGTTTTCATGAGCGAGAAGCTCGTTCGAAGGGGTTAAGTAAGCGGATGATCAACAATGCCATTGTCAAGGATATGCAACGAGGTAATCCTGACATTCCAGTTCCGTTTCCTGGTCGATTGAAGAAGGCTAAGGTCGAAAAGGAATTTGTGCGGTTCGCTGACATTGTACGCAATCTCAAGGTGAACGTTCCTTTTGCAGACCTCCTATTAAAGGTACCCTCTTACCTAAAATTTATGCGTGAAATTCTTTTGCGTAAGAGGTCCGTAGACACTATAGAGACTGTAGCGTTAACTGAGGAATGCTCTGCGTTCCTCCAGAACGAGAGCCCCCCTAAGCTGTCTGACCCAGGTAGTTTTTCTATACCGTGTCATATAGGTACCTATCTCATAGACAACGCGTTATGTGACCTAGGAGCTAGTGTTAGCGTCTTACCTTTGTCTTTGGCCAAACGGTTAGGCTTTACGAAGCTTCAGTGTACAAACATGACGGTACAGATGGCAAAAAGGACCTTGTCTCGACCCTTAGGAATCATAGAGGATGTTCCTGTACAAATAGGAAAATTCTTTATCCCGGTCGATTTCATAGTTTTGGATATACCTGAGGATTCTCACACTCCCATCATTTTGGGAAGACCGTTCTTGCATACTGCGCAAGCGGTTATTGATGTGGGATTACAGACTCTGACTTTTCAAATAGGGGGGGAGAATTTAGTGTTCACGCAGTCTCATGTTAGTAAGGGTCCTATGCTTGTGTCACCATGCTACGCGCTTCCTTTATCTGATATCGCACATGATTTATTCACGCATGACAAAGCTTCGGTTCCTATCGAACCTATAGCTCCTATCTGTGATAACCCCATTGCTACCGTAACACCTCCGCCCCAGCTTGGGAGCGAATTGGAGGAGCATGCCATTGTGTGTTCCATTACAAGTAGCAAATCAGTAGCATTGGAGCTGGATAAGGGAAAGCCCGGTTCGCGTGACGCCGTCAAGAAGAAGAAGTCCACGAAGGACAAAGGAGCTCGCATGTACGCAAGTGATTCCGAAGTGGAGCTAGACTCCAAGAAACCAACGTACGTGTGGAGGAAGAAGACGGAACTTACCGCAGCTGAGGGTACTTCCGCAAGTCAAAGGCCAAACGGTGGCCTTCTCATGAAACTATTTGGTTGGTAGCCGGGTTTGCAACCCCGTGCAATTTGTAAAAACAATTTATTGCGTTTTCAAATAGATATTTAGACTATCACGTGACAATCCGTAGTTTAGATAGACAATTTATATTTCCTATTATACAATTTTTGGTATTTTCTGGTATTCGGTTAGCATCGGTTTTGCAGGAGACGAGGCGGGAAGCAATTGCTCAAAACCGAAAGCTAAGCATTTGCGAGAGTGCTCGATCGAGCAAAATAGAGTTACTCGATCGAGCGGTTTTGTCTGACGAGTTGCTCGATCGAGTAGAATTTCTACTCGATCGACCCCTATTTTGATGCTGGTTTGGGGAAGCTTTGTCCTGTGAGTCGTTTCTGTTCTTTTGTTTTTCCATTCTTCATATATATACATTTCATTCCTTAGGAGCATGTATTAGGTTGTTTTTTCCCTTTCCCGTATATGCTTTGGTGCTATAGCCAATGAGGACATTGTTTGTTTTGGTTTGGGGAAGTGTTTTACATCCTTTTGCGTGTGCATTTGCATTTGTATTGCATTCACGTTTACATTCATGTTAATTAGGAAATTTGAAAAAATCAAAAATATCACGTTTATTTTTGCATATAGTTGAGTCGGATTGGAGTCTTGTTCATGATGAAATCGCACTACAAGTCTATTTTATGCTATTCCTTGCACCTTTCTTGATTTACTTAGTAAAATCGAAGTAGTGAACTATTGAATTTTGTCTTGGAATTTAAATTTTGTTATTAGACTTGACTTAACTTTTTGGCAAACTACTTATATATTCTGAGATTTTAGAGCCTATAACTGGTGACATCCATGACCAGTTCATCTAGGAATGAGAGTAGTTACTCCCCACACCTCGTGTCATTTGCTTGTATATGAATTTTGATTTCTTATTGCCTGCACGCATTGGGTTGTGGTCGGTATTACGTGTTTTGAGAATATTTGCATCTCCCTTTTCCTCATTTTACCCCATTAACTCCACATAAAGCCATATCTGCCTGTTGCCCTTAACTACATCCTAAATTAAGCCTACCTTTGCCGAGCTAGTTTAGTAGTCGAGGTATATTCTACTGTTGTGTCAGTTTTTGGCTCGTTTCTTTGATTGGAGTGGGTATTTACGAGAAAAAGAAGAGAAGTGTTAGTTGTGCCTCGATCGAGCAGTTTGTTTAGCTCGATCGAGCAGTTGCTGTGCTTTATTGCCTCGATCGAGTGACTTAATCCACTCGATCGAGAGGTTTTTCCTCAGTCAGCCAAGAAAAGAAAGAAAGGAAATGGAAAAAAAAATGGAAAAAATATGATGAGAAAAATAATTGGCTGACGTTTTTTTACACCTCCTGTGCTTATTATCATTTGTCGAGGTGTCATTTGGATTTGTGTTGTATATGCCTATATATGTTAAGGCATCGAGCTTAATTTTGATGGTTGGAAGAAAGGAACGAGTTCTAATGCGGTTTTGTTAGGAACTAGCTTGGCTATTTACCCTCACATTTTCATTCATTGTTTTGCCCCTTCTTACCAATTAGCCTCACATATCCCATATCTTTGCGAATGTTCAATAAAACCTAAGTCTACTAACTAAGAAGATAGCGGAAGTAGGGTCGATCTCCACAGGGAGGAAACTAACTAACTGTAATTTAAATCTATCAGTAACAAGCTGGGGGTTTTGAAATGGTTTAAACTAAACTAAATAAAAGTAAAGGGAAGAGAAAATAAGGATAGAAATTAATACGAATAAATCAGATAAAGAGAAAATATGCTAGGATTCGGTCTACTGCAGTATCGGCATCTATGGGTCAACTAAGTCAGTCAATCTATCAATGAGAAGGGCAATGGTTTTCTCCTCTCGGTCTCAAACCACCCTAGGGATTTTCCTAATTAACTCTCGTCCTCTTAGGAGTCACCTATCAATTCTAAGCAAGCCTTCCCTTCCAATCTCTCGATCCAGGTCGGGGTTAACTATCTAGCCTAGTCTCCTGCGTATACTCATTCGACTAAACCTCAATTAAATTGCAAGGATCGATTCTCATATTCAAGACTAACTAAACTAATCTATCCTAACATGCCTCTGCTACAGTTTCCCTCATCCCAACATACAAAAGAATTAGCTACTCATGCTATTAACTATGCTAACAAAGACGATTGAACATATGATGATAGACATAATAAAATCGTAATTAATAAGCATAAATAATAACAACACAGCAGTTAAGTAGAGCAAGTAGTAATTAAGATTAAGATAAAGGTAAGAGTAAAAGAGAGAAATCGTTTACAATCTCAGCAATCCGGCGTAAAGAACAATCCACGTCGAATAACCCGAATGAAAACTAAAGATTAAAAGTTCAGAAACTAAGGCAAGATTAATGTCTGCTAATTACTGAATAATAAGTGCCCCTTACTAATGACGTAAATAAGAATCATATATAGTGTCTAACACGACTCTTAACCTAATTAACCTAATGGACTTAAAGCCCGTAATAGAATCTACTCGATCGAGGGAAATAACCACTCGATCGAGGCTTTTATTCATGGAAATCAGTCGATCGAGCACTTGATCTACTCGATCGACCAACTGGTAAGCGACTTCTACTCGATCGAGCAAAGGTGGCAGCTCGATCGAGCACTTCTGGCTTCAACTCACCTCGATCGAATGGAAAGCTCCTCGATCGAGGTCTTCTGGCATAGTATGTGGTGTGAGTCATGACTTGGCCTTGATTATGAATGGTTTCACGCTTCCCGAGGCAAGAGCTCCTGTCCCGATTCTTCCATTCTCCTAAATGCATGCAAAGTGGACTGCTTTGGCTCGGTTTCTGCTACTACACAGCTTGTACCTACAAAATAGTAATGAAAGTGCAAAGTAGCCAAATAGGGGTATATAGTGATATAATATCACCTAAATAACATAGAAATGCGTGAATACATGGACTAGAAAGTCTATGTAAAATACACGCATCAACATCATGGAACATAGAGGGCCAAAAGAACCCGGATTGAAGTATTTTAGCAACGGTTTTGCTTGCCCCATGGTGCCCTCCATAAGGAGAGGAGTGGCATCCCTTCATGATTTCATCATACTCTCATTGTGGAACACATCTTCTATACATCCCATCGCCACACTCCTTGAACAACATGGGATCATCCCAAAAGTATCTCTTGGCTTCAAATAAAAATCTCTTCTTTTGATTGTGGTTGATGCCCGGTGGAAGAACACCACCCACAATATAGTTGGAAAAATCCGCAAACCAAGGTGCTTGATTTTGGATTGTTTCATGAATTGCAAAGAGAAAATCATCCGGGAATGAATCGTTGATAGGCATGTCATCCTTACTTCCATCATTGCTTAGCCGGGACAAGTGGTCCGCCACCGCATTTCCCGCACCCTTCTTATCTCTTATCTCCAAATCAAATTCTTGTAAGAGAAGGATCCATCTAATGAGGCGGGGCTTAGCTTCTTTCTTGGCAAGTAGATACTTGAGTGCGGCATGGTCCGTATACACAATGACTTTGGAGCCAATCAAGTACGAACGGAACTTATCGAGAGCAAAAACAATGGCAAGAAGCTCTTTTTCCGTCGTTGCATAGTTGACTTGTGCCTCATCAAGGGTCTTGCTAGAATAGTAAATGGCATGCAAAGCTTTATCCTTCCGTTGGCCAAGAACCGCGCCAACGGCATAATCGCTTGCGTCGCACATCACCTCAAATGGCAATTCCCAATCCGGGGATTGCATGACCGGAGCCGAAATAAGAGCTTCCTTGATCCTATCAAATGCCTCAACACACTCATTAGTAAAATGGAAAGGGGTATCCTTGAGGAGAAGTTGTGTAAGTGGTTTAGCAATTTTGGAGAAGTCCTTGATGAACCGGCGATAAAAGCCGGCATGACCAAGGAAGCTTCTCACCCCTTTGAGATTTGAAGGTGGGGGTAATTGCTCAATCACTTCCACCTTTGCTCTATCAACTTGGATACCCTTTTCCGAAATAAGATGACCGAGAACCACCCCTTCATTAACCATGAAGTGGCACTTCTCCCAATTCAAAACAAGACTAACTTCTTCACATTTTTGCAACACCAAGGACAAATTATGCAAGCACAAATCAAAATCTTTCCCATATACACTAAAATCATCCATAAAAACTTCCATGATAGATTCAATGTAATCGGAAAAAATGCTCATCATGCATCGTTGAAATGTAGCCGGGGCATTGCAAAGACCGAAAGGCATTCTCCTATAGGCAAAAGTGCCATAAGGGCATGTGACTGTGGTCTTAGATTGGTCAATCGGGTCAATTGGGATTTGGAAGAATCCCGAATATCCATCTAAATAGCAAAAATACTTGTTTGAGGCAAGTCTCTCTAAGAGTTGGTCAATGAAGGGAAGGGGGAAATGATCCTTTCTTGTTGAGGCATTCAACCTCCTATAATCTATGCACATTCTCCACCCCGTCACTAACCTAATTGGCACTAGTTCATCTTTATCATTCTTCACTACCGTGGTGCCGCCTTTCTTTGGCAACACTTGCACGGGGCTAACCCAATCGGAGTAAGAGATTGGGTAGATGATCCCGGCATCTAGTAGCTTCATGACTTCACCTTTGACAACCTCTTGCAAGGTGGGGTTTAATCTTCTTTGGGGTTGCCTTCTTGGCTCATGGTCATCTTGCATATGAATTCTATGCATACACAATTTGGGGCTAACCCCCTTCAAATCATCCAAGCTATAGCCTATAGCTTTCTCATGTTTTCTCAACACACACAACAATGCATTCAATTGATCATCATCAAGGCTAGCATTTACAATTACCGGTTTGCACTTCGACTCATCAAGATAAGCATATATTAAGTTAGAAGGAAGGGGTTTAAGAGAAGGAGCTTGTACCTCTACCGCAATGTCTACCGCACAAGAAGTTTGGATGATAGACTCAAGTCTTAAGAGTTGTTCTTCATCAAGCTCTTCTCCCTCCAAAGTTGCTTCAAGCAAGTCGAACTCAAACCCATGTAGCTCCTCCATGATATCCCTTGGCTCTAAAGTCAATATAGCCTCCAAAGGGTCCCTCATATAGAAGCTAGGTGTAACTTCTTCAACGAAGGCATCAATAATGTCAATGAAATAGCATGCTTCTCCAAGATTGGGGGCTTTCATGGCATTTTGCAAATTGAAAGTGATTTTCTCATCCCCCACTTCAAGAGTAAGCCTCCCTTGTTTCACATCAATTACCGCTCCGGCGGTGTGCAAGAATGGCCTCCCGAGAATAATGGGGATTTGAGAATCCTCCGCCATATCAAGAACAATGAAGTCCACCGGGATGAAAAATTTCCCAATTCGAACCGGGACATCCTCCAACACACCCAAAGGTTTCTTTGTTGATCGGTCCGCCATTTGAAGTGTAATGTTTGTGCATTTAAGCTCTCCCATGCCAAGTTTTTCACATATGGAGTATGGCATCACACTCACACTAGCTCCCAAATCACACAAGGCCTTGTCAATGGTAATGTTGCCTATGGTGCATGGGATGGAGAAACTACCCGGATCCTTCAATTTTGGAGGGGTTGGGTTTTGTAGAAATGCACTACATTCACCGGTGAATGCCACGGTTTCAACTCCACTTAATGACTTCTTCCTTGTAAGAATGTCCTTCATAAATTTTGCATAGGCGGGGATTTAAGTGATGAGGTCGGTGAAAGGAATGGAGACCTCCAAGTTCTTGACAATTCCCATGAACTTGCCTAGTTGCTTATCAAGTTTTGTTTTGGCTTGTCTAGAAGGAAAAGGTAGCCTTATCACAATAGGCTCCTCAACCTTCTTGTTTGTTGTTATCACATCATCATTTTTCTCAACAACAATGATGATCATTATTTATATACATATTTTATGCCTCCCTTAGATGCATTTAACTCGATTTACCGTATTTCCTTGTTTATTCTATGCTATTTTAGCTAGAATATCGATTCCGCCGCTTTTGTTATGTTTTAATGCAGATTGGATGCATTTGGAGCTTTTTGAGATGATATGGAGCATGGCGGAGTTGGATCGTAGAAGCTAGGCACGGGAATCGAGGAAGAAAAGAGAAGAAATGAAGGAAAGTGAAGAAAACGAGCTAAAAGAAGGTTTGCTCGATCGAGCAGTCCAACTTGCTCAGTCGAGTCGTGGTCAGAGCTTGCTCGATCGAGCAGAAGGCCCTTGCTCGATCGAGCAAGTCACTATTTCGGTGGATTTTCGTGTTTTCCTTAAATTTAACCTAATTAGTAGGATCTTTTGTAATATAAAAAGAAAGCTCGACTTTCTTAATTAGGGATTCATATACTTTCATATACTTTCTTATGCTTTTCAATGCTTTATTGCTTTAAATTAGAAAACCTAATTTAGTTCGCTTGCCTCCGGATTTATTTCATCAAAGACGATTGTCTTTAGTTCATCTTGTATTCGGTATTTTTCAATCTTTCTTTGTTATTCAATTTAATTGTCTTCTAGTTCTTTAATTGTTCTTTGTTATTCCTTTCATTATTGTTAATCATGTTTACTTTAATTATTAATGTTGTTATTTATATCGTTATGAGTAGCTAAATTTCTTTCTAGGGTTGAAAGGGGATCTAGGATTGTTAGAAGGGGTAGATTAATTAATTTAATTGCAATTGCATGGTTATCGTTTGATTATCGTTTTAATTCTAGTTGTTTGATTACTGCCAGGATTAATTAACTAGTCTCGCGAATTAGGATTAACACCGACCGGGTTAAGACTAAGATAGGCTACGATAATTGAATAGAACTCGTTTAATGATAGCGATCGCATGTTAAATTGTAGATCTAAAGGGCATAATTGAATCGACCGATCTTGTGACCTTAGATAACTTTATTGCATGATAATTGATTACTCCCTATCCCTGAACAATAATCCTAGTGAACCTGAGACCCTAGACTTTTAATCTCATTGTTTTCAACCTTATTAGTTTGTTATTGCTTATAGTTAGTTATTGCTTATTATTAGTTGTTATTATTATTAGTAGTTATTGTTATTGTTATTATTTATTGTTGTTATTAATTGCTTTTAGTTTAGAACTCAAATCTCAAACCCCGAATTGTTACTTAGAGACAAAGCTAGTTTAACATATTAGAATACTACCGCCTCCCTGTGGATTCGATACCTTGCTTACCGCTGACTATTAGTTAGTAGTGAATTAGGTTTTACTTTGATTAAGGTGACGCGACTTTATCCTTATCAGCGCCGTTGCCGGGGACGCAACAGTTTTGTGTTTGTTTCTACTTAGTTTGTCTTTTTTCGTCTCAGGGAACCTAAGTTCCTTGAGACAGTTCTCATCCTTTTCTTTAGTTTTTGTTTATGCCCAGGTGTTATAGGTCCGTTCTCGTGCCTTACGATTCCGAACCAGAGAAGACTCTCCAGTCCAGACGAAACTTTTGGAAGGAAATTCAAGAAGCGGAAGACTTGAGTACGCTTGAAACAGTTTACGCCGAATTCGTCGCAGAAAAACCGTCCTTAGAAGAGGATACACCTATTTCTGCACCTACTACGACCATGCGTACTCTAGCCAGCAACTCGGAGCCTACTGTTGCATCTATTCCCAAGGGATTTCAACTCCCTACTACGGGTAATAGTACTTTTGAGATTCGTCCATCTTATATCTCTTTGGTGGAGCGAAATATGTTTGGAGGGAGCCCTACTGAGGATCCTGCTAAGCATATGGAGAAATTTACCAACTATTGTTGCTCTATTCCTTTGACGGGTGGGGTGACACAAGATCAGATCAAGTTGGTGTTATTTCCCTTTTCACTACGAGACGGGGCAGAAGATTGGTTGAGTGAGTTAGATATGGCTGCACTTGGCATCACCGATTGGAATTCTTTGGCCCTTGCATTCTACAAAAGATATTTTTCGCCACAGAAAACCAATGCCATTAGAAGTCAAATCACAAGTTTCAAACAAGGTCCCCAAGAGAACTTTAATGAGGCCTGGGTTCGCTTCAAAAAGCTTGTCAAGTCTGTTCCACATCATGGTTTTGATACTTGGTTCTTATGCAACCAATTTTATAATGGTTTATATGATGATCAAAGGACATTGCTCGATTCTGCTGCCAATGGGAGATTCCAAAATAACACTACTGATGCCAATGCTTGGAAGCTAATTGATGAGATGGCTACTCACACTGCTGAGTATGGGAATCCTAGAGGTAATGTGAGGAGAGGAGGTACGGATAATGCAGTTGCAGCTCAGTTGGAGGCATTAACTGCCAAAATTGCCGAGTTACAAACTTCAAAGTCGTTGGAAAATAAGCAAACGGTTCATGCCATGGTTCAACAAGAGCCAACCTATGAAAGATGTGGTACTATGGGGCATACTGCAGTGGAATGTATGAGTACGGTTGAGCAAGTCCTTGCCTTTCAATCTTTTAAGCAAGGTACACCTTACTCCAATTTTTACAATGAAAGGACAAAAGAGCATCCCAATCTCTCCTACCGAAGTCAGAATATTCTTAATCCTACCCCACCACCACCTCAGCAACAAGGTTCATCTTATGTGATTCCTCAGAATCGCAATTTCCATGGTAACTTCAATCGTTCCAATCAAGGTGGCCAAAACTTCCAACAACCTCCACCTCCACCACCTCCAAGTAATGATATGGCGGAACTGAAAGCCATGTTGCAGCAGAGTCTTATGATCCAACAAAAGCAAGATGCTCATATCTCACAGTTAATAGCTCATAATAAGATGGTTGATACTCAAATTGCCCAATTGGCAATTCAAAATCCACATAAGCAACCAGGTAATCTTCCTCCTCAAGGGCACCCTCCACATGAACAAGCCAATGCTATCACCTTGAGGAGTGGAACCCATTACAAAGGTCCTGAAATGATAAGGGATGCAACCAATGAAAGCTTGGAAGTTGCTGAACAAAGTTCGAAAAAAGGCGAAAAAGAAGCTGAAATAGAGGTTGCTCGATCGAGCAGAACCCCCTTGCTCGATCGAGCAACCCAGAAAATTTGCTCAAATTTGTCTCGGGAAGTTTCTGAAAGCTACAGTACACCAAAACTCGATCGAGCAAGACCTCTGCTCGATCGAGCAACCCCTGATCAGGATGAAAACACTTCCAATTCATCTTCCAAAGCTAAAGAAGCCGAGCCCATTACCATTGCACTTCCCTTTCCGCACCGCCAACATAAATCCAAGCTTGATAAACAGTTTGGGAGGTTTATGGAAGTGGTCAAGAATCTGCAAGTGAGTGTGCCTTTTACCGAGTTGATTACTCAAGTGCCGGCTTATGCAAAGTTCATGAAAGATATATTGACAAGGAAGCGGTCCTTTAATGAAGTGGAGACGGTTGCATTTACTGAGGAATGCAGTGCTGTGTTGCAATCCAGATCACCACCAAAGCTAAAGGATCCAGGGAGTGTTTCTATTCCTTGTAATATAGGTTGCTTGGCAATTGATAAAGCCCTTTGTGATTTAGGGGCTAGTGTTAGTGTTATGCCATTTTCTATATGCAAAAAGTTAAATCTGGGTCAACTTACTGTTACAAACATGACCTTACAAATGGCCGACCGTTCTATTAAACACCCTTTAGGGATTTTAGAAGACGTACCGGTTAGAGTAGGGAAGTTTTTCATACCAGTTGACTTTGTTGTTTTAGATATGGCTGAGGACACCCAAATTCCTATCATCTTGGGACAACCATTCCTCCATACTGCGGGGGCGGTTATAGATGTTAAGAATGGGAGCCTTACACTAACAGTGGGGGATGACACAATTACTTTCAATTTAGATAATGCCATGAAACATCCCATGTTAGAAGAGACATGTCATAGAGTCGATATTGTTGATATAACTATTGATGACTGTCTTTCTTTGTGTTTGAATAGGGATCCTCTGGAGATCACCTTAATTTCCAGCACTACTGAAGCTGGAAGCTCACGGAATGAAGAAGTAGTTGCAATGGAGAAACTGCTGACAGGAGAGGACTGCAAGTTACAAAAGGTTTATAGCTTAGGTAACCCCACTAAGGTTACCGAGGTAAAGAAACCTGAACTTAAACCCCTCCCCTCTCATCTTAAATATGTTTTTCTTGATTCCCATGAGATGAATCCTGTAATTGTCAGTGCTAGCCTATCTGAAAGCCAACTTACTGATTTATTGGTGGTTTTAAAAAGGCACAAAAAGGCTATAGGCTATAGCATTGACGATTTACAAGGTATTAGTCCTGACTTTTGTATGCACCGTATCCACTTAGAAGAAGACCATAAACCTTGTAGGCAAGGTCAGCGTCGTTTGAACCCCACTATGCAAGAGGTAGTTAGAAAAGAGGTGCAGAAATTGTTAGATGCGGGAATCATTTATGCTATTTCTGATTCAAAGTGGGTCAGTCCTGTTCAGGTAGTCCCTAAGAAAGGAGGGACTACGGTCGTCACTAATGAGAAAAACGAGCTCATATCTACTAGACTAGTGACTGGGTGGAGGATGTGTATTGATTATAGGAGGCTGAATGTAGCCACTAGGAAAGACCACTTCCCTCTTCCCTACATTGACCGAATGTTAGAGCGTCTAGCGTGTCATAAGTATTTTTGTTATCTAGACGGCTACTCGGGATTCTTTCAAATCCCCATTCATCCTGACGATCAGGAAAAGACTACCTTCACATGCCCTTATGGTGTCTTTGCTTACCGAAGAATGCCTGTTGGGTTATGTAATGCCCCTGCCACCTTTCAACGTTGTATGATGGCTATATTTTCTGATTATATCGAGTTTATTATGGAGGTCTTTATGGATGACTTCAGTGTTTATGGGACCGATTTTGATAGTTGTTTAGCTAATCTGACTAAGGTCTTGCAACGTTGTGAGAAGAGTAATCTTGTGTTAAACTGGGAGAAGTGCCACTTCATGGTAACTAAAGGGGTGGTACTTGGTCATTTGGTGTCTGGACGAGGCATCCAAGTGGATAAAGCTAAAGTGGAAGTGGTTGAGCAATTACCGTACCCGGTGAATGTTAAAAGTGTTAGAAGTTTCCTTGGTCATGCGGGGTTCTATCGCCGTTTTATTAAGGATTTTTCGAAAATTGCTCAACCAATGACTAAGCTTCTCTATAAGGATGCCCCGTTTGTCTTTACTGATGAGTGTGTTAAGTCTTTTGACAGGATTAAACAAGCTCTAATCTCAGCTCCTATTATCCAGTCTCCTGATTGGACATTGCCGTTTGAGATAATGTGTGATGCCAGTGACTATGCAGTTAGGGCTGTTTTGGGGCAAAGGAAGGATAAGGTGCTACATGCAGTTTACTATGCCAGTAAGACGTTGGATGATGCGCAAGTTAACTATGCTACCACTGAGAAAGAATTACTTGCCGTTGTCTTCGCCTTAGACAAGTTTAGAGCCTATCTTGTGGGTTCTAAGGTGATAGTCTATACTGACCATGCGACACTGAAATACTTGTTGGCTAAGAAGGAAGCCAAACCTAGGCTTATTCGATGGATCTTGTTGTTACAAGAATTTGATTTGGAGATCCGGGATAAGTCAGGTGCTGAGAATGTGGTTGCTGACCATTTGTCTCGTCTGAGGTTTGAAGAGGGAGATTCCATTCCCATTGATGATTCGTTTGCTGATGATCATCTCCTTGCCATTACCATGGAAACTCAATGGTTTGCCGATTATGCTAACTTCTTGGTTGGGGGAATTATGCCTCCAGATCAATCCTATCAGCAAAAGAAGAGGTTTCAATATGATGTCAAGAGGTATTTTTTGGATGATCCTTATCTGTTCCGGGAATGTGCCGACGGCATTTATCGACGATGTATTCCAGAGGGTGAGGTACATGTCATCCTTTCTCATTGTCACTCTTCTTCACATGGCGGTCATCATGGTCCCTCAAGGACGTTTGCTAAAGTTATGCAGTCGGGTTTTTATTGGCCGACTATTCTCAAGGATGCTACTACTTTTGTCCGTTCTTGTGACGCGTGTCAAAGGACGGGAAATATTTCTCAAAGGCATGAGATGCCTCAAACGGGTATTTTGGAAATTGAAATATTCGATGTTTGGGTATTGACTACCAAGGGCCATTCCCATCTTCCCATGGTAACCAATATATTCTAGTAGCAGTAGATTATGTCTCCAAATGGGTGGAAGCCATTGCCACTCCTACTTGTGATGCCAAAGCAGTTGTCAAACTGTTTCAGAAGATCATTTTCCCACGATTTGGGGTTCCTCGTGCTCTCATTAGCGATGGAGGAAAGCATTTTAATGAACGTCATCTTAATTCTTTATTGAAGAAATATGGCGTTACACATCGTCGGGGGTTAAGTTATCATCCGCAGACAAGTGGTCAGGTAGAGGTTTCTAATAGGGAGATCAAGTCTATCCTTGAGAAAGTCGTGAGTAAATCTAGGAAGGATTGGAGTCGTAAGCTCGATGACACTTTATGGGCTTACCGAACTGCTTTTAAGACTCCAATTGGTGCTTCTCCATATCGGTTAGTCTATGGCAAGGCGTGCCATTTACCGGTAGAACTTGAGCATAGGGCTATGTGGGCCATAAAAGAGCTTAATATGGATCCCTCACTGACGGGTGAGAAACGACTTATGCAGTTGAACGAGCTTGATGAGTTTCGATTGCATGCCTATGATAGTGCTCGGGTTTACAAGGAGAAGACAAAGAAATGGCATGACAAGCATATCATGCAGCGGGAATTTAAAATCGGTGATAAAGTATTATTATTTAACTCCCGTTTGCGTTTGTTTCCAGGTAAACTCAAGTCCAGATGGTCGGGACCGTTCACAGTTACCGAGGTGAACAAGTTTGGGTCGGTTTCACTACAAACCGACAAGGGTGAGGTTTTCAAAGTCAATGGTCAACGCTTGAAGATCTACTATGATGGAGCATTTATTGGAGTGATAGAGGCCGTCGACCTTTTCACTCTTGATAAATCCCCATGACTTTGAGGTAACACGGTCGTGCGGGACCGATATAAACCAGCGCTAACCGGGAGGCAACCCGGCATTTACTTGTACTTTATTTGTAAATTTTATTTCGATTAGCCTACTTATTAATGTCATAGTTTAATTAGATTTAGTTTGGATAGTTAATATAGTTGTGCTTTATGGAGTGCGGTGAGGGAGCGCTCTAACAATTTCATTGAGTGATTACAGCTAATACAATCGGAAATCGCTTTAATAATGAAGAAACGAAAAGAAAGAAAGGAGAAAAGAAGAGAAGCACGAGGTAAAAGAAAAAAATCACAGGTTGCTCGACCGAGCAAGTAAGTGCTCGATCGAGTTTTTGATGCACCAAATAATCAGCCACTCGAGCAAAGGCGAAAAACTTGAAAATCTAGGTTGCTCGATCGAGCAAGCTTACCTGCTCGATCGAGTCGGCCCGGTCCGACCGGTCCAGCGGCTGTTAAGTCAGTTTTTTCCCAATTCTTCCTTCATCCTTTCTATTATTTCGTCATTGTTGTTACTCCCTCACCCCTTATTCCCTCAAATACCTCAAGCAAACTCATTTCTATCTTCAATTCATCATCAAGCTAGCTTCAACAATCACTCTTTTACTTGTTTTAAGTTCAATTTGTGAAGAAATTGGTGTTCTTACTCCCTTATTTTGCCCAAAACGTGAATCTAGGGTTTGCTTTTTTATTTCTTCAATTTTGTGCTTCTAATTCATTGTTGTTGCTTACTAGCTTTGTTATTTAGTAATTATTCACTCTTGCATTGCTAATTGCTCCGTCTTTCTTGCGTTTTAGACTCAAATTTGATTTTTTTTTCGAGTTAGGGTTAGCTAATCCGTCTTTTGAGCATAGAGTTGTGTTTGTTGTGTTTTATTTACTCTAATTAGCTATGTCTAGGCAAGAAGGAACTAGTAAGCGTCGTAGAGCACCGCGTCTTGTTCGACAACCCGACATAGAAGCGATTCCGAGTAACCCCGACTACCCTTGGATCGTTTTCAACACACAAGAGCAGCATGACCGCTTTGCTTTGCTTATGGGTCGTCCTATGGACCCTACTCGCTGTGTGTGCCCCAACGTTCTTGATTCACTCGGTTTTGGGAATGCCATGTTTGCTATGTTTCACCGAATCGGGTTTGGGGGGCTGTATTCCCTAAATGAGCTTTCCTACCGACCTTTGACACTAGAATTTTTCAGTTCCTATGATTGGGACGAGACTAATGAAAGTGTCTCTTTTAGGTTGCTTAATAGGGACTTTGTGTTGTCCTACGCCGAATTGGCGAATCATTTGGGTCTTTCTGGCGGTGACGATGATACTTTTATTGCTGTTCCTTCCGGCTTTCAAGCCGTTGAATATTTTCGTTTATTTACGGGTCTTCCTGAGGCACGTGTTAATGCCATGGCGGTCAATGATGTGCAGCATCCTTGTTTGAGGTTGTTTTTGCGTTTCTTTAGCCTCCTTTTATTTGCTAGGAAGGACCTTAGTAAGCTTAATTCTCATGAGGTTTTGTTACTTGCATCTTCCCTCAACCCCATGCATGAGAATGATTTTTATTTCAATCCGGTTGGTTTGGTGTGCTTTGCTTTCTGGAGGATCACTTCCACTACCCAGCATTCCTTAGATTGTGGTGCCTGGGTCACTAGGTTGGCTAGGAGACTTGCTGGGTTTGGGGGAGACCGTAACTACACACCAATGACCCCGCTTCATGCCCCTAGAGTGGACGAGGAGTACTTGCGTCACACCCTTTGCTGGATAAATGCGTTAGGAAACGATAGATTTCAGTGGCGAGTACAAGGGACCCAGTGGATTGCTCTTCCTGCTACCGATAACCGTCTCCCTTCTACGGAGCGGTTGTCTACCCATGATCCTGAGACTGGACCTACCCCTCCCCCTCGTTCTTATGTGGTTCCACCTGAGCTTATTTTTACTTTGGCCGAGAACCATCGACCTCGTCGGCGGATCACTCCTTCTACTTCTACTCAGGCTACCACCACCCCGATTCCACGCTTTACACCCACCCCAGCTCCTTACCCTTACCCTCCACCTGCTTACACCTATGATCCAGCTTTAGAGAGGGAGATTAGGATTCACCAAGGAATTTACAATGACTTGGTGATGAGGGGACTTTGGGAGAACCTCATGCGGACCGATCTCAATGCTACTGCTGGTTGGACTCTGCCGAGCTACTACCGAGGTCCGGGTGATGAGACGGGTGTGTTTGATAATTATGGGGTGACTCCTCAGCAGTTTTCCCAGGAGTTTAGTCACGATTATGATTGTCTGGGTCGTTCTTGGTATACTCCTATCCAATCGGATGCTCCAGTTGGTGGGTTTGGTGACCCGTTTCGGGCTTCTTCTTCTGGTGCTGCTGAGAGGGGCGACGATGATGATGATGATGATGATCAGGCGCAGTAGTGGCAGCTGGTCACTACTCCCCCATTTTGCAGCTGGTTTGGGGGGAAGCTATGTCTATAAGCTGGTATTATCTATCCTTGTACTTTCTTTTATTGTATTTTCTTTTAGTTATTTCTCATTCCCTTTTGTTAGTGGCGTCCTTTAGGTTGCTGTTGTTGGTTGATTGTGTGATGTTGTGCTGTTAGCGTCACAATGAGGACACTGTGACATTTAGGTTTGGGGGAGAGTCTTTATTTATGTTGTGTGTTTAGTTTATTTAAAAAGAAAAAAATCATAAAAATTGAAAATTTACAAAATCCAAAAACATGTTTTTATTTTATTAGGTCGAGTCTTGGTGAATTGAATTACAATGATGATAATTTGCATTGTTTTTGCATTTGAATCCCAAATAAGTTATCCATGTACATTGTTTTGACTTACTATTTTTTTAAAACAAAGCTCATTTGACAAGTCTTGACCGTTTTTGACATACCTTATGCTAATTAGAGTTGGCAATTTTTGTTGGTAAACCACTTAAAATTCTGAGGTCTATAGAGCTTCCTAGGCCAGGAACATCAATAAACTGGTCTCATTGTTTTTAGGCTTGAGTGTGGTACTCCTTGTGTAATGTGTAACATCAAATTGCATAAGTGTGACATTCGTTTCTTGATACTATACGCGTTCGTCTAATAAGTGCATGAGGAAAGGTGGTTCTTTTTGTTCAAATAAGCCTCACATAGCCAAAAAGACTTGATTTTATACCTTTATTATTGAGTTCTCTATGTTTAGCCAATTTGAGACTTTGTAGCCTGTTTCATAACCTATCTAATAGCTACATTCCTAGAACTTGCCTACCTTTTCGGGACAGTCGCAGTTGCATGTTTTTCTTATCTACTTGTCTATTATGGTTGGGTCGGGATTTCAAAAAGAATATCAATTGGGTGTAGCAAGTATGTTGGCAATTGTGTCATTTATTCCCTTTGTTGAGAAAAGTTGTGAAGCAAAAGAAAAGAAAAAAAAATGATGAAGAAAAGAAAAAAAAGATTTGATTTGAAAAAAAATGAAAAAGAAGAAAAAGAGAAAAAGAGAAAAAAAGAAAGAAAAATATATGTTGCTTCATTGAATTGTTCAAGGGATAATGGAAGGGATTATACTAGAGTCTAATGCATATTTAGAGAGCAATATCGATCTCTCTCTTGTGTTGTCAAAGTTTAAGATGATTTCTCTAGTCGGTGTTGGTTTGTGCTAGTCTTGTAGATTTGTTTTGGTAAAGTGTCGCTGCGACTACCGGTCTTAGCCCCACATTCCCATAATACGTGCCTTGGCACAATCCACTTCTATACCTTCACCCATTAGCCTCCCTTATTGTCCTGATTCATGTACTTTATAGCGAATGCGTATTTGTTGGGGAAATTACTATCACATTAGAATGCATGCATATTTCATAAGTTGAGTGAGTGTTTCTATTTCTTTCTATCTTCACAAAACTCACCTTTACATAAACTTATGAGTGCTTGAGTGAATCCGCGAGAATCCGACAAATTAAGCCTTGCAAGATTTAAAGGTATTTGGTTTTTGTCTGTACTACGGTATCATGTAAAATCTTGGATTATGAGCTGCGTTTTCTACTCTCCCGTACCTTTGAATTTGTTTTATTGGTACAACTTGGTCATTACTTTGTTGTAGATATGGATAGGTTGGGATTTGTATGTGCATTAACATTAGCTTTGAGTTTTTCATTCACCATTTGTATGTTTGTCTTTGTATGTGTCGAGTGCTTTATTTGCTTAGGGACAAGCAAAGGATTGGTTTGGGGGAGTTTGATGATCATTATTTATATACATATTTTATGCCTCCCTTAGATGCATTTAACTCGATTTACCGTATTTCCTTGCTTATTCTATGCTATTTTAGCTAGAATATCGATTCTGCCGCTTTTGTTATGTTTTAATGCAGATTGGATGCATTTGGAGCTTTTTGAGATGATATGGAGCATGGCGGAGTTGGATCGTAGAAGCTAGGCACGGGAAGCGAGGAAGAAAAGAGAAGAAATGAAGGAAAGTGAAGAAAACGAGCTAAAGGAAGGTTTGCTCGATCGAGCAGTCCAACCTTGCTCGGTCGAGTCGTGGTCAGAGCTTGCTCGATCGAGCAGAAGGCCCTTGCTCGATCGAGCAAGTCTTTATTTCGGCGCTTTTTCGAGTTTTCCTTAATTTTAACCTAATTAGTAGGATCTTTTGTAATATAAAAAGAAAGCTCGTCTCATGTGCTTTCTTAGGCTTTTATATTCATATACATACTTTCTTATGCTTTTTACTACTCTTAGGCTTTAAATCATAAACCCTAGTTTAGTTTGCTTGCCTCCGGATTTATTTCATCAAAGACGATTGTCTTTAGTTCAACTTGTTTTCGGTATTCTTCAATCTTTCTTTGTTATTCAATTTAATTACCTTCTTGTTCTTAATTGTTCTTTGTTCATCCTTTCATAGTTATTAATTATGTTTACTTTAATTATTATTGTTGTTGTTGATATCGTTATGAGTAGCTAAATTTCTTTCTAGGGTTGAAAGGGGATCTAGGATTGTTAGAAGGGGTAGATTAATTAATTGAATTGCAATTGCATGGTTATCGTTTGATTATCGTTTTAATTCTAGTTGTTTGATTACTGGCCAGGATTAATTAACTAGTCTCATGAATTAGGATTAACACCGACCGGGTTAAGACTAAGATAGGCTACGATAATTGAATAGACTCGTTTAATGATAGCGATCGCATGTTAAATTGTAGATCTAAAGGGCATAATTGAATCGACCGATCTTGGGACCTTAGATAGCTTTATTGCATGATAATTGATTACTCCCTATCCCTGAACAATAATCCTAGTGAACCTGTGACCCTAGACTTTTAATCTCATTGTTTTCAACCTTTTATTATTAGTTGTTATTGCTTATTATTAGTTGTTATTATAGTTGTTATTATTATTGTTATTATTTATTGTTATTGTTGATTGCTTTTAGTTTAGAAACCAATCTCAAACCCCGAATTTGTTACTTTAGAGACGAACCTAGTTTAACAGATTAGAATACTACCGCCTCCCTGTGGATTCGATACCTTGCTTACCGCTGACTATTAGTTAGTAGTGAATTAGGTTTTACTTTGATTAAGGTGACGCGACTTTACCCTTATCAAACAACTTGCTCACTTGAAGAGCACTCTTCCTCCTTATCATCCAATTCAACAACCTCAATTTCAATTTGCCCATCATCTTCCACTTTGTCTCCCTCTCCATTATCATATTCAATTGGCATTCTTGGCCCCTCATAACTCTTTCCACACCTCAAATGTATGGCATTGGCGGTTTCATTTCTAGGTGGGTTACCTTGAGGAGGTAATTGACCCTTTCCCCTAGAGGAACTCCCCGAGGCTATTTGAGTCACTTGAGTTTCAAGCATTTTATTGTGGGCAAGGATGTTATTGATGATAATATCTTTGGCTTGGTTATCTTTTTGCAATTGGAGAATTGCTTTGTGAATGTCCAAGTTTGGATCCTTAACTTGTGGTTGCATGGGAGGTTGGTTTTGTGGTGGTGGGTTGTATTGATTTTGGTTGTATTGTGGTTGATTGTAAGAAGGTTGGTTTTGATTGTATTGTTGTCTTTGAAAATTTTGTTGATTGTTTCTCATGGGTGGGGCAACATATGGTTGTGGTTGAGGGTTTTGAACATTTTGGCTTTTGTATGAGAGATTTGGGTGGTTCTTTGTGTTCTCATTGTAGAAGTTGGAGTAAGGGGTTCCTTGCCTATAAGATTGAAAGGCATTTACTTGTTCCACGGATCCTCTACATTCTTGGGGATCATGACCAAATGTTCCACAACATTCACAAACCCCTTGAGGTAAGCTTGGTGCCATCACTATAGCATTCACTTGTTGCATAGGAGGTTGAGTTAATGAACTTTGAGCTTGTTGGAATAGAGCCGTTTGTTGGTCCATTTTGAGGTTCATTGCTTCCATATAAGAGCTAAGTTGAGCTCCAAAATCGGCTCCCATTTGGGGAACGGAGCTCACTTCATGTCTTCCCCTAGGAGTTTGCCTTGGCCTACTAAATTGTGAGTTATGGGCCGCCATCTCCTCTATCCTTGCCCAAGTTTGAGCATCATCTACTTCCGTGAACCTTCCATTTGATCCCATGTTCAAAATTCCTCTAGCATCTTCATAAAGTCCATTCCAAAATTGTTGTACTAAGAACCACTCACTCAAACCATGGTGAGGGCAAGAACGACTAATCTCCTTGAATCGGTCCCAAGCTTCATAGAGTGACTCTTCATCCCTTTGCTTGAACCCGGTTATCTTAGCTCTCAACATATTTGTCTTTTCCGGTGGATAGAACTTTTGATAACAAGCTAGAGCTAGCTTCTTCCATGAGTCAATACCTAGAGCGACCTTGTCAAGACTCTTCAACCATCGTTTTGCCGCTCCAATAAGAGAGAAAGGAAACAAGACCCATCGGATTTGGTCTTGAGTCACTCCCGTTTGAGAAACGGCATCACAATAATCACAAAAAGTCTCCATGTGTAGATGAGGGTCTTCACTTGGCATACCCCCAAATTGGTTTCTCTCCACCAATTGGATAAAAGCGGTTTTAGCAATGAAATTTCCGGTGAGATTTTGTGGTACGGGGGTGGTGTTTGGAAGAGTATCTTCCGTGGGAATGGAGTGAGATGAGAATTTAGGCATTGTTAGAAGAGTGGGTGGTTGGATGTCTTGTGGGATGGTTGGTGGGATTCCAAAAGGATTCACAAATTCCGCAATCGGCACAATATCCTCCCAATTCTCTACACTTGGATGCTCAATATCTATCTCGTTACTTTCCCGGATTTCCCTTTCTTCAATTGAAGGTAAAAGCTTCTCCGTTGTGATAATCGGGTTTGAAGAAGAGCCTGTACTTGCGGTTTTGAAGACTTTGCGAAGTCTCCTAAAGGTCCTTTCGAACTCGGGATCGATTGGAGGTTGATTCTTTGGGGGAGCTCACCTGGGCATACAAGAAAACTAAATGTAAACGGTGAGAATGCCTTGAGAAACTAGGTTTCTCAAGACAAGAGGCAAAAAACTAAAGCAAACTAAAAACAATCAAATTAAACATACACCGTCCCCGGCAACGGCGCCATTTTGATGTAGTGAAAATAGTTGTGAAGTAGGGATGTCGATCTCAGGGACGGTTGTTGCTTGGAAATGATCTAAAGTTGGCTAGAGTCTCTTGCAAGTCACAAAGTAATTGGGTTTGGGTTTGTTGACTAAACTAAGGTAACAATAATTAAAAACAATTAAAAACGACAAAAGAAGTCTAAGACGAGAAAGATAATCAAGTAAGAATCAATAAAAGGAAGGTCTAGGATTGATGGGTTCAAACGGGTAATTCGGGTTCTAGTGAGTCGGGTTCATAGTTGATGGGTAGTCAAACTTGGGCGCGGTGGATTGAGACTCTCGAACTTACCATCCCTCCCATATACCGAACCAAGCTAGCTCTCGCGTACACACGGTCGATATACCAACTATATGCAAATCCTAACATATTCCGAGGCTATCGATCTTACGGAAATGTACGATAAACATGAATCATGCAAGATTGTCAAGCAAGCATTTCATCAAACATATAGTATGCAAAAGTTGGAAGAAAGACAATTAATCAACAATTTAACCCGACTAACAAAGATTAACCCTCATTAAAACCCATTATCCCCCACTAATCCTAGATAAATCACTACTCACTCATATTCAAAAGCAAATCAACATTTACTAAAGATTGCATAAGGAAACCAACAACAACATTAAACATTTTCTAATTAACAATAAGTAGATAACAATAATTGAAACGAAAACTTAATTAAAAACAAGATTAAGTAGAGATATTATACCAACTTGGAGAAAGATTAGAACTTTGATATAAATACCAAGATTTCGTCACAAATCTTTGGATATAACCCAAGTTCATACACTAAACCAAGTCGAAATCACTAATTAACCGACTAATTTGCTTAATTAAGAAAGATTAATACAAGATTAAATACTAATTATATGAAAGTTTCAGATCTAGGGTTTCGTGCCCTTTAATTACATAAGAGGGTCTATATATAGGTTTACAAAATGAAGGAAAGATGGGCCTCGAGAAGCTTCATGGACTGACAAAGTCACGACCGTCACGACCGTGAAATGGGTTTCACGGTCGTGAAAGACGTCTCACGACCGTGAAACTCCATTTCACGGTCGTGAAGGAGTTGGAAGAGCAAGGTCATGTTTCACTGATAAGTCACGACCGTGAAATTCATTTCACGACCGTGACATAGGTTTCACGACCGTGAGATGAGTTTCACGGCCGTGAAACCAAATCCACGATAATCAAGCTTCTTGGGCATGCATCTCACGACCGTGAGATGCATTTCACGACCGTGAGATGGTCATTCTCCTTCTTCCTTCGCTTGACTTTGTTGTTTCCTTCTCGGTTTTGCTTGACTTTGTTGTTTCCTTCTCGGTTTCGCTTGCCTTGACTCGGGAGGGCTTTGGCGCGTCGAGTAGGGCCCCCAAGGGTATGTGGGGCCCCCAAGGTGTGCCGTGGGTCCTCCGAATGATTCACCTTCTTCTTTGTTGATCAAAAGTAGGTAGAAATCGCCCCAATTGACGGTTTACCTACAAAAGCACGATAAAAGCAAGAAATATGCTAGAAGAAGGTAAAACACGTAGAAACGCTCCTAGGGAGCGTTAAAGGCAAACAAAACGAGATGAAAAAGGGTGAAAATGTGGGGTGAAATGACACTATATCAATAAGATTGTGTGAGAAATTAGGTTAAATGAAGTGGTTATTTATAGAACAAATTGGGGGGTAAACCATTTTTGATTTTTGAATTCAAATGACTAGAAAAAAAAGGCATTAAAGCACTAACGGCCGGACCACATTGAACCGGGCTGGTCCGGGTCATGCGGGTCCAACCGGTTCACGAGCCAGGGGGAGGGCTGGGAACCGGGCCGGGTTCCACCATCAACAAACCAGGACCGGCCCGGGTTGAGAGGCGGGTTGGGCGGGTTGGGCACATGGGCTGGCGGGCTGGTTTTTTGGTGAACCGAGGAGGCGGGCCGGGCCAACCCGCAATGTTGGTCAGCTCTACTCTTTGATGAACAATATTTAGATATTCATTAGTTATATTTCATTTTTCATTTTGATTTTATTGAGGTAATATGTAGTTTCATCTTAATAACAACGTCTTTAATATACATCGTTTTAATAACAACAACAATGGTGGGTTTTGGAGGCTGGGGAAGGCGGGTATGGGGCAGGGAGGGGGGTAGACATAACAAAAGGAGGGGATAGCGGAAAAAGGGGAAAGTTGTGGGACATGAGACGTTTGAGTGTGGAGTCTTCATGTCTCATCTATTTATATGACCCGTTTCACTTTTAAACAAATATACAGGTTTTAAACAAGAAATTGAGTTATAAGATCATCCCCAAGCAAGGTCAATTGGTAGGTCATGACCTTGCTTGGTCATGCTAATGATGTAATTAAACAAAGATAATTAGTGATTTTCTTTGCTAATTTGTGACATTTCTACATAAAAGGTCAATTTGTGATCATGGTGGAACAAAATTGACCACCTTAGTGACCTATTATATGTACAGTTTTTATTGGCTGAACAATAAAAAAACAATAAAAAAAGTAGTCCCTTCCATCCAAACCAAAGATTACACTTAATCTTATTTGGACCATTCAAACCAAACTACCAATTTCTTTTCGGGTAACAAATAAGACCAACTATTCATCATTTACCCTATATATTTACACAATATGACATTACCCCACACACCCAACTAACATTAAATACTTAAGTGATCCTACTTCCATTCCAATACTACCCCTCCATTTTCAATGTTTTCTTAAAACTTGTGCTCACTCCTATGTTACATTTGGTTTGGATGAGATGGAGTATATAATATGGATTGTGAAGTGGAAAATGATTGAATTGATGATCTAGGTTGTGACCTTCTATTTGAAAGGGTGAAAGTAGGTCAAGATAAATAAAGTGAAATTAAGAGTAAAATCGGGTCGTAACCTCTTCTTAGGATGATCTAAGTATTTTAAGTAAGAGATGAACTAAGCATCCAAATATCCAATTAATGAAGACAAAATACCCACCACAACGTCAATTACCTCGATTACATAGACCTAAACAAAAACATCCCAATTAAAAACTCACACGTTCACACAATCAGATTTGACAAATGACAACCACCATCATCATTATCCCACTATTCACCCTCCAATTTACCTAAATACATTTCAAAACAAAAAACACTAAAAATTCACACCCACGTGCACGGTGGTGCACCTTACACTCTACATAGAATATAATGACATAAATAAATTTCAGAAATTAGCCAAAATATCACTATCAACTTTACTAATTTACTCCTAGTAATAGTAATTTCAAACCTCATTTACTCCCCCTTAATTAATAACCCCTTCTATAAATACCCTACAAATCTACATCATTCCATTTTTTTCTAAACCCTTCATTCATTCATTCTATTTCATCATTTACCCTTTACTCCCACTCGTGCACCACCCCTCATTTTCACATTTTTATTTTCCAGGTAAAAATCCCCCTTCTCTTTTATTAGCCGATTTTACACACGTATTTCATAACACATAAAATCGATCCACGATTTTATAATTAACGACCGCATTACCATCTTACACAAGAATTAGCGGTTTTTTTATTACTAAGTTTGAGCATGCAGGATTACATATCTACGTTCAAAATTGCTGTGCAATACTAATACGACGATGTAAAAAATCCCAATTTTTTCTCCCTAGGGTTTCGTGAACTTTCTCAAATTGATGATTTTACGCGGTTATCGAGGTTCTGTTGTGTAAATGCTGAGTCTACAGTTTTGATATGAATGTTTTTGATAGTTTCCGAAAATACGCCGTCGATATTGAGATCTTCTTAAGTCAAATCCTATATTCTACTCATTATTTTACTGTTTTTTCTAGTTTTGATGTGATTTGACGTTTTTATTATATTCTTATTATTATCATCTTCTTCGAGGTTTAGTTTCCTTTCACTCGTTTTCTGTCGCTTCCTTCTCTCTCAAGCTTTATTTTTTTTTGCATTTTCAACTGTTCCGCCATTGTTAAAGGTCTTTTCACCGAGTTAACTCATTTTTCGTAAACCGAGTCATCGTCGTCTGATCAACTCGTTCGTATTCTTCTCCGAATTTTCCTGCGTATACATTTGCACTCGTTTGTTGTTAACTGAGTTGACTCGTTTGTTGCAGACCGAGTTACCGTGTTCGTTATTCACTCGTCAAATTGCAAGTTTTTCGCCGAGTTAACTCGTCCGAAGGAAGCGATTTCCGTTCGTTTGTCAGTTTTTCTCTCCTGACGTCATCGGCGATGTGTTCTCCAACTATGTCTACGTTATCCTCTTCGTGTCAAAGGCGGAGAATCGTGGTTGTTACGGCGGTTATTTCTACTCTGTTAATCATCACTGTTCTTCATCCTACTGGTATATCATTCTTCTCCTACAAAATAATATTATATTATCCAGTATGATTTTACTAGTTTTTTAATGTAAAAACACGATAAAAACACGATAATATAATTTAATAATGATTAATTTAGAATAATCAAATGATTAGATACTCCTTTTTACGCAGTTTATTATGTGTAATTTTATCAATTTTCTAGGTTTTACAGAAGTACGTTCCAAAATCCCGAGGTTTTCTGTAATTAAACTGAAATTATTTTTAATTATGATAACTGTAGTATGATTTGGTGAATAATTTTATTGTAAGTTTTCTCGCAATTATCATATAATTTCTTATGGTTAACTTTCTAGATTCTACGGAATTACGGTTCATGATCCAGAGGTTTATGTGAAGAAATTGATAAATTTTGATGAATTTGATATGATTTGGCGACTTTTTTTTTAATAAAAATTACTCGTAATTATCAAATATATGTCGATATTATTACGCTGTTTCTTATGCAAAATGTGTTCAATCTTCTAGGTTTTACAGAATTACGGTCCAAAATCCAGGGATTATATGTGAAGAAGCTGATAAATTACGCAATTAACAATGTAGTTTCATCACCTCACCGGAAATTGATGTGTAAGCATTTTATTTACTTATTTTTTTTAATTTATTTATTCATCTTTATCTGTTTTGCTCCAACTGTTTTGGTAGTGGAACCACAAAATGTTGTGGAGAGTGGTCAGATCGGGTACTATACAAATTTTTGGCAGTTAGCTGATTTATTTTGTCACATTCTTGAGTATTTTTTATAATGTTGTTGCTTTTGTAATTTGCAGTAAATGTTGTGAGGTGATAATATGAGTTGTTTCATTTTTAACATATAATAATATATAATATACCAGCTGGATGATGCTATTTGCCGTTTTTAGACATTTTAGGTGGTTTTCTCGTTTTTTTGGATGGTTAATGTTGTGAGAATTTTGCTTTCTTGTGACTAGGGACCATGTGAATAAGTAGTTGGTAGCTGTTTTTCGTTTCTTTTTAATTTGCTTTAATTAATTTTGAATATTTGTCACTCGGATGAGTTATTGCGGAATTTGTTTAAATGGCGGATTTTGTTAGCTAAAAGAGTGGATTTTTTGTTGTTTACGGAATGATAATATGCTTTCGATAGGTAATATCTCGCTTATTGGTCCATTTTAAAAAAAAAGGTTGAGAATTCATTTAAATAAGTTGTTGGGTAAAAGAGTACCAAGTGTTGTGGACTATGGTTGTGAATTAATAATATGCTGTCAATAGGTCACATTTGTCTTGCAAAAAAGCTGATATTTTCTTTTTCAAAAATTAATATTTCGTTATTTTTGGGATGATTAGTTGTTTTATTATTGTATTGTAAATTTTAACAAGAATTCTGCTAGGTTTTATATGCTAGTATTACATTTGGAGTTTAATGTGGTTGGTGTTTCGCAATTTTATGCATGTTTTAGTAGTAATTTACTTATCATTTCTGGTAGAAAAACTATGCTGTGTTTGTTGTTCAAGAGCTGTTATTGTATTATCTATATGTGAATGTCCACTTTAATAGAAGAGGAGAAAGTAAGATGACTTTATAAATCTCTGATTTACTCCTTCACGAAAACTCGTCGTATTGCCTAACTTTGTTCTATTTGAAATATCACACTGGAGGGTAGAGGTTGAAAGGTGACATACAACTTAGTGTCCTGACTATTGGGTGAATTGTGCTTGTTTACATGAGTAGTTTGTTGGTTTTCTGCTTTGTGTTCATTACATTGTGCACTTGACTATCAGGTGCGTACAACAATTGTCGCTGTTCTGCTTCTATAATGATGTGTTCGATGTCCGATACCTCTAGTTATTTTAATTGGACTTGATCGTATACAGTCTCGTCTCTGTTGTATTGACTTATTCGTATCCACATTGCGAAATCAACGTCTGTTTGTGATCTGAGGATTGCCAGTTGCTAAAGATGCTTTCTATGCTGCACATAAGAATTTGGATACTACACTCTGCACACTTTTGCACTTTTGTCTATAAATCATCTTTGTTCTAACAGTTTCAGGTTTAGTAGGATTAGTTTACAATTGAATTTAACAAGGAACTCAAGGTTTCTTAACATATTGAGAAAATTTTGGGGATTGGAAATGTAATTGTGGTAGAAGTATTCCCTGGGTTTTTGCTGTGTTCATCTGGCTTGAATAGTACTAAGTCCTTTCTTGATGCATTGCTTTCTGAAGTCAGTAGGAAAAAGGTTGATAAAACAATTGTTCTAATACCTGTAAATTTGTACATTGCATTTTCAATGATGCTTTGTAGTCCCTTTTCACTTGTGAATACCACCAGTTATGAACACAAGGAGAGCATATATAAGAGCCATGTTAAATTCTTAATTTCCGACAGAGCCAAATACTTACGGTCCTTAATATGACCTGTTATATTGGTTGTGTTTCCTCTACCATTCAATTTTAGCGTGACTATCAGTATTGATCGTTAGGAAACAACCTCTGTTATTTACCATAGGGATAGGGATATTCGGAGCTACTCTTACCTCACCTTACACGGGAATCCTTGAGGTATCATAACAATGGTGGTGGTGGTGTTGTAGTACAGGAGCCATGTGAAAGTAGGCTAATGATTTGCTGTGCTGATGAACATGTTACAGTATCTAACTTCAATAGATTACCTTGTATTGGTTTTGCTTAATTATTTAGTTTTTGTCCCCAGCCCCCATCTTTTTCCTGTTTATCTCACTGAAAATGCTAATTGTGTCTGAAGAATCCTTCTCTTGACCGTGTAAAAGACATTGCTGCATTATTCTTTTATTTACTAGTTTAATAATCTATGTCCAACTTTAATTGACCAGTATTTCCTTTCCTGATTTCACTAAACCACCTTTTCCCCTTTATCTTCTTTTGTGTAATAGCTCCAAAGAGACCAGTTGACAAGCCAGCTCGTTTCTGGGGAGACACCAACAAGTGCACTGAATCCGATATCATTGTCAGCCAAGGTCCTGGGGCCCCACTTCCCTCCGGCATACCCACCTACACGGTTGAAATCGTCAATGCCTGTGTCTCGGGTTGTGACATTTCTAACATACACATCCACTGTGGCTGGTTTAGCTCTGCTCGCCTCATTGACCCTCATATCTTCAAGCGTATCAATTACAATGATTGCCTCGTCAATGGTGGTCGCCCTCTCCCAAATGGCCAATCTGTCTCATTCCAGTATGCTGACACTCGGAGTTACCCGCTGGTTATTTCAGCCATGAGTTGCTTGTGAACTCCCCTTAACACACACGTATGATTAGCGATTAATTTTGCATTTTGAGTTCGTTAATTTTGTCCATAATTAGTCATCTTGTTTGCTTTACGGTCAATCTTGAAATCACCCAACGATTATACCGAGCAATCAAAGCGATTGCTGTGAACCTGCTGCTTGGGCTCTATAGTCTTGTTGGGTCTCTGGCGAGTCGAGTCGTTCATAATCGTTTGTGTTGTGGACTTGTGGTAGTATACACGAGGCTTTTAGTAGCGAGAAAGCCCTGATTTTGGTGCGAAAATGTCGTAATGTAATTAGTCTACAATCTTAGAGAGCGTTAATGTCTCAATTCTGTCCCAATTGTGTTATGTGGGCATATTTTTGTACACACAAATATACTTTTTGCAAGTACCGTGAGCATATGATATGTTGTTATCTCCAATTAAATGAAATACTCCTTGGTTATATTATATGATATGGTTTCAATTGCATGAAAAACAGGAATTGCTGTTGTCTGGTTATGAAGTTGTGGCAGAAAGAGGGCACAAAATATAGGATAAAAACAAAAGCAATAAATAAAGAGGACATAAGGGTAAAAAGGTAGGGGTAAAAATAAAAAGGGGTGAAGTAGGGTTTAAGAGTGTAGGTAATAAGCATTGCAAAAAAGAGGAAAGTTTCAGGGTGGAGAGTGTAGCAGTGTTATTGAAGCTCGGCCTCATATGAAGCCGCCAGTGAGCAGTAGTCTGTAGTATTAGCAGAGTCTTGTCGCAACAACATGACTACAATTCCCTTCATTGGACATTTTCAAAACTGACAATCTCTTTGTCTCTTTTTCTTACTTCTCTTTTTGACTTCCCTTTCTTCTTCTTCATACCTTTTTCAAATACACTTCTCCTTTTCAACCTTTGATTTTTGTTAATTGAAAATTATTATTAAGGATTATTTTTTTAAATACACTACTATATATCCCGTGCTGTACCACGGTATTTTTTTATACATTTAACATTAGAGAAAGTTGTAGTTAACTTAATATTATTAAGGATTATTTATCGTAGATAATCCAAACTATAGGCAGTCTTCTCGTATTAATCCAAACTCCAATTAATCTCACAATAAACTCAACTTTTGACGACACCAACCATATAATAAAACAGTCACGGGAAAACATCTTAACATGTGACTAATTGCATATCAATAATAATCAAATATCATATCGCCTCATATCTACTAAGGCTAATTCAATAATTAAATACAACCTTACTTGAAGACAAATCCCCGACCCGAGTCCCGCGACGGGTCATCAGTCAAAACGGGGCTGACTAGATCTTAGTTTGACCAAACCCGTTGGATCAAACCGGCTAGAAACAGAGTCTTTATCACATAGACTTAATAAAAATCAACATATTCATTACAGTTATTTTAATAAAGCTTCTAACATGTGAATTATCATTTTACCCAAAAACCCGCTTGACTTAAATGATATCCAATTAAAACTACGATCTCGTCTTATAATTTCTAACATGTGAGAAATAAAATTTTATGAAAAACCTTTTTAATTAAATATTTTACGTATTAATATTTCCCACTTGCTAAATATTACAAAACACGATAAAAATGACGATAACTCAAAAACCGTCACAAGTCCCAAAGTGGGACCCACGGGCTGAGTTGGGCCGGACCCACATGGACCTAGATGGGCCCCACGGCCTGATTTGGCTAGAAATGGCTGTTTTTATTAAATTTCAAAAAACCCGTTTCTTAAAAATTCCCGCATGCTTTAACATATTTAAAACCCGTCCAAACAACAATTTAACTATCAAACATCGACACAACCCAAAGACCAAAACCCGGACCCACCATGGACCAACCCAGACCGGTCTGAACCGGCCTGGACCGGCCTGGTTTGGACCGGTTTTCCAGCCACCAATTCGGCCACCACCAAACAACAACCCCAAATTTCCAAATTAATTCTAACATGTTTTTAATTAATCAACACCCATTTTAACAACCAATTTAACCATCCATCATACAACAATCATCATCATGAAGAAATCATAAAAATATAACAAGAACAACCAACATGTTATAAAATCATAAAACACCATACTAACTACTACTTAACATGTTACTAACTAAAAATCATAAAATCCATAATATGAACAAAACCTAAAGATGAACCAAAACTAAAGAAAAACCAAAGCTATGTAACATTTATCCGTCGAGTAACTCGGAATCGTTACCTTAGCTAGCTAAAATCAAGTAGCACCAAAATAATAAGAACTAAGAAAATAAGAAACCCGTTTGGGTACATTCATTTATCTTCCAAGTTCTTTCATCTCCTACCCTAAAATGTATTGGACCCTACAATCAACTGATTCCATGATTCCCCTTTAACATTCATCCGCCTCTTTAAACCTTTAAACCCCATCTACAACACCTTACACCAACCATAAACCCACTACCAAATTCAGTTTTTTAACACCTTTGTCACTCAGCCAAATACCCCTAAACAAAACAATGCTTACACCAACAATCAAAGGAAAATAATGAGAGCACCAAAGCAAACTTACTGATCTTAATTATGAGGACGATCAATCCATGAACTTACGACCACACCGAATTTCAAAAGGTGAAGTTTGTAGTGAGATCGCTAGCGGAGGGGTTCAGATGAGAGTGAAATTAGGATAAATGTGGGAGGAGAGGAAGAATTTAAGTGAGGCATTTGCCCTGAGAGGTGAAACTGGCATGGAGTTGCTGCGGTGGGTGTCGTGGTGCGGTTTTGGTGGGTGTCGTGATGCGGTTCTGGTGCACGGTGAGTAGGACGCTTCATGGCTGGGTTAATAACAATAATAAGGATGGTCGCTGGTGGGCTGAGGTTAGTTTGTGGTTGTTAACAGAGGATTGAAGGAGGAGGGAGAGGCACGTTATAAAAAGAAATGGGACCCATATGACATTTTACCTGATTCTACCGGTGAAAAAAGACCCAAGTGCATCACTAGAAGACGGGGCCATCAGTAAAGTTTATTGTTGGTTAAAATGAAGTTCAAATCATTATGAGAAGACGACTCATAATTTGTATTATTGCTGTTAAATAATCCTATTATTACGACTCATAGTTTGTATTATTGCTGTTAAATAATCCTATTATTAACTCATTTTAAAATTTAATAAATCTATTGTTAATAAAAAATTTTATTAATTATTCGAGGCCTTTTAAGTAAAGAATAAAGTGAGTTTTATCTCAAGACAAAATTATGGCACATAATTTAATGTGTGATTGTGTGGTAGTTATTATTATGGTTGTACTTAAGATAGCATAAGCTAATGATATGACCAATTTAATTATATTGGATAAGAGTTAATTAGGCCCAAAGCATTGATGAAGCAATTTAAGCGAGAAAAAGTGTAGTTCGACTTAATCTTTTAGTTAAGAGGAGATTACACGTTAATTGCCAAACTGGTTCATTTGCGAATCCGTTTTTAAAATAATGCTGAAAAAATAAAAATTTATCGTTTTGGGTTGGTCTAAAAACTATTTATCGTTTTGGTGTCCACGTAGGCTCGGGATTTGCGAGTCAATATCGAGGCAAAGACACGCCATTGCCAATGGCGTGTCTATTCAGCTCATTTTTTTGGGCCAAAGCAGAAACATAAGCAAAAATCTAGGCATTAGACACGCCATTCGCATTGGCGTGTCTGTAGAAAGAGACACGCCATTCGGATTGGCGTGTCTTTAACATTGATGTTTTTTGAAAATACAGAAGATGTTGCTCTATGCCATTAGTAAGACACGCCATTAGCAATGACGTGTCTCCTTCATTAGACACGCCAATCCTAATGGCGTATCTTGGCAGTGAATTTTTTTTTTTTTAAAGTTTTGGTACCTAGTCACTCACTCTATTTACCTTCATAAGCAACAATAAAAGATTACGCAATTTTGACAAAGAAAACATTGTTTTTATAAGATTTAAAAAAGTTTTCACACACATAAAAGCGGCACAAAGGGTTTCGAGCTTAGTCTAGTTACTAAAATATCGATTACACGTCCTAAAAAATATTAAAACTGCTTCATGTCTTCTTTTTCCCACGAAGACGAGACCAAATCTTTTTTGCCTTTGAAGGCTCCGGGGTTCCTTGTTCATTGATTGGCGACATTGAAGTATTGGTGCGCCTTGACCGTCGCCTGAACACTTGCAAGGTCTCATCGTCTTCCGCCGTTGACTCTTGCATTGTCGAACCATCTCCCCTTTCTTCATGTTGTTCCTCCACTTGGGTTTCTTGCGTCGGTTGGTGAAATTGTTGAAGAAGATGTGAATACCCAACATGTTCAAGAGATTGGGAAGTGTTGTCCCGGATGTTAGACATGATGTTACGGTAATGAGGGGGCACCTCTTGAGGCATCGCTTGTAACTCCGTATTGCATGTCCTATGGACTTCGGCAAACCCATGAGCCTGAAAAAAAATTGTTAGTGTTAAAAAATAATAATTTATGAAAGATTTTAAATATTAATAACAATTCATATTAGTAAAACTTACAAGATAAGCAGTGGCTCCTAACGGTGCTTGGTAAGCTTGTTGGAATGTAGGGCTGATGAATCGGCGAGTTCGATCCCGGTACCAAACCATGTAAGGGTCATTGTAGCCCATGTCACTGTTATCCTCAACACCAAGGAACCTAAATTGGTACCTCCTAAACCACATAGCTAGGTATGCTGAATGATAATCCGCCCAATTCCTTGAATGAGCACCCCTTTTATCCATTTTATGCAACTTGGGTTCGGTATCAGCAGGTTCAGGGATATTTTGTTTCCACCCAAATTGACGAGCGACCCTATTAGGCAAATGCCACTCAACAATATCGAAACAAATCATAGGGGATACCACAGACCACTCACCCGAGTCATTATAACAAGCTTCAGGCAAATAAGAGAAGATGGCTTGGGGGTAAGGTTGCCATACAAATCAACTCGTAGTTGATGTTGTGAACCTAATGGATATGGTCCTTGAATAAGGGGTGGGTTTTCGGGGCCCGTGACTATAGGTCGAGCAATCGTAATCCGCTCCCATGCCCACAGTTGTAATAAAATAAGAGGGCCTCCTATATCTCTTACCTTCATGTTGCTTGACCTACATAAATTACGATATAGAGTGTCAAGAACCGCACTACCCCAAGAGTAATCATCAATGGCATTTAAATCTCTCAACAAAGGCAAATATACAACTTGAATATCATTGCCACTCTTGTCCGGGAACATCACAGTTGCCATTAAAATAAGCAAATAAGCTCTTACATATTGATGTAGAACTTGTTCGTTTGCTTGTTCCGGAAGACCACTAAAATTTTCTGTCAACCAACCAATCCTCAAAGAAGCCCCTTTAAGATCCTCTTCCCCCGGTGTTTGACCTAACAGTTCATATATCAATGCTCTCCAATTACACGCGGATGACCCAGTAACAACATCTCCTCTAATCCGTAATCCAAACAACACTTGCACATATTGCAATGTCACAGTAGCCTCACCAACGGTCATATGAAAGGTATGGGTCTCTGGTCTCCATCTCTCAACCAAAGCAGTTATGAAATCTACATTAAATTTTAAACCTACTACTCTATGGATAAAGTAAAACTGAGACTCCCTAATGAAGTCAACTACACGATCACTTACCAAAACCCCCTTGTGCATAGCTAAGTGTGACCTACATCTGAGGGAACCCTTGTCGTCCCCGTCCCATATTGCCTTGCTCCGGTGGGTTTCTTGTTGTGTGAGAACTTCCGGGTTGACTGGTCCTGGTTGCAGACGGTACTCCATTGATCCTGCACATGTAAAATAATTGTTAGTTTAACATAAATAATACAATTGTTAATTAAAATGAATACGTAAAATACAATGTAAGTTTAACAAAATACCCTTGGGAATTGTTAACTCTCATGGCACAAGTTTTTTTATTATGCCCTATGCCACGACACAAACTACATGACACCTTAGTCTTGCATTTCTCATCCATTTCATTGCGAAATCTTTTACCATGTGGTCTACCTTTTCCCCTTCTTTTTCCCTCATCACACACTATTCTAGGACCATTATAATGACCCCAATAAGCCTCATATTTCAAAGGATGAAATTTGCTAGCATATGAAGCCAAATGCTCTCCCGTTGTGTAGCTAATTTCCACAAATTGGCTTGCATTTAACTTCATTTTTTTACAAACCGCGTACACATGTGAACAAGGGTACTTGTACGTTTGGAACTTGTTACAAGTACATGTCCTCTTTGACAAATCAACGGTGTGCAAATGGCTACCACGTGACACATTTCTTGAACCTCTACGTGTTGTCACTTGGTACAACCCTCCAACATGGTCAAAAGATACAACCTTGTGGTATGCTCCTTTCTTGCAATTTTCTTCTAACAAATGTGTGATTTTACTACTATAATGTTGAATTAAGCCTTGTGGTACAACCTCTGTGTTAACATTTTGTTGAATTAAGCCTCATATGTTCATTGAAGACACGCCATTGGCAATGGCGTGTCTTTGCCTCGATATTGACTCGCAAATCCCGAGCCTACGTGGACACCAAAACGATAAATAGTTTTTAGACCAACCCAAAACGATAAATTTTTATTTTTTCAGCATTATTTTAAAAACGGATTCTTCATTTGCGTTAATTTTAGGTCATTTTAAATTTATTGGCTGATTTAATTTGAACGAATGTAAATTATGCTTTTGGTTTGATTCCGTCTAAAATCGGGTTGGGCCGAACGAGATCAGACTGAAGAACGAAAAAAAAAAATTTAGGTAGATTTAACGAGCCAAGTTTTGCTTTGCTTGGTTGTGCTTAAGAAATAAAACTCGAGTTTGGGCCGATCTCGAGCCTACCACCCGCCCCTTTAAAAACCCGTGCTCGTTATTAAGCTTGCGAGCTTTGTTTCGAGCTCGAGCCAAACCCGAGCATATATATAATTGTAAAATTTTTGTTTTTTTGTTTCTTTCGATATTCTCAATAACAAGATGTCAAGATTCCACAGTTATATATAAAAATATTTGGCAATCAATGAGAACATTTGATATGTGATACGAATATATAAGCATGATAGAGTAATATTATAACTTATGACCCATGTTTGAGCCGCTAGTGAGCATTTTGAGCCAAGCCAACGCTAGCTCGGGTTGACTCGTTAAAACTCTAGAGTTGATACTCGAGTTGCTCATGAGTTGTCTCGTCTCGTTATCATCCCTTGGTGGGCTGAAGTCTGGACCTAAAAGTTTGGTCTTGGACCAGACTGAACCTGTATTATTCGGTCCTGACCAATCTTGTACCGAAATGGATAACTTTTCATTTTTGAGTATATGATAATTTAATTTAATTTCATTAAATCAATTAAACTAGCATAAATAACCATCGGTATTAAGTTTATAATATTGTTTTGAAGATAAATACGCGATATCTTTATGAAGTTGCGAAAATTAGTCATAAAGTACCTAAATTTTAGTTCATTCGATCCAGACTGAAATTAATCAGTCTTGAGCTAGATAGGACCAAAAACCAAAACTCTAAAACGTGTGGGCTGGGGACTAGACCTAAATGAATCCGGTCCCATTTTAGTCTAGACCAAACCCGGTTCAGTACGATCAAATTTCCCCTTTCTGGACCTTATCTTGGTTAGCCCTAGTTTTTGCTATGTATGTTTTTCTAAGTTTAGTAAAAATTACCTAACAAGTGAAATGGACTAGGTCATGTTCTTTTGGATTGAAATTGTCTGAACTTGTACTAAACATAACTGAATTGAAGTGTACTGAAGTGAAATAATAACAGTAATATTGTTGAACTAAACTAAACCGAACTAAATTAACTGAGCTAAAATGAATTCAATAAGACTGAACTAACCTATATTTAATTAAATTAAATTTATAAAAAGCGAAATTAAATTCAAAAGACCAGGCCCAGGACTTAGAAATAGTTACCGAATATGTCTTAGTCTAGTGGTTAAGACGGAGATATTGTCGACAATATAGATCCCAGGTTCGAATCCCCATACCTTTTATTGTAATGCGACAAAGTGTGCTCTTTCTTAGAGAAAAAAAGAAGAAGAAAAGAAATAGTTGACGGCTGAGAAAGGGTGGTACACGGAATGTCCAAGCCTAACAGATTCTACTCAATAGAACATAAGTATTAAATAGGGCCAACTAAAATAGTTAACAAATTTCCGTGGGCTAACCCGCGTAACTGCCGTTTAGCTCCTTTGACAAGTTTCACATGAATTTTGCTTTTAAAAACAACATTTGTATGCGACTAACGACTATGACACTACCAGCCACACGCCCTTCCATGAGTAACGTCACTGTTTTATAGTCTCAAAGAATTGGCTTAGCTTTTGTTTTAACCCAAATTCTCATTTCAGACCGACATTATTTGTCTTAAGTCTAAAACATGTCAAATATTGAGAACATTACCTAATATATTCCTAGTAACTTCAACTTATCTTGTTAGTATTTAGTTATACGTATACTAGTTTTATGCCCGTGCAAAAATGCACGGGTTGTTTTTCCATCATTGATATTTAATAAAGTTTAAAAATAAGAAATATTCTAAAATTTAATCTATTAGTAAGAGTATGGTTGTTATATTGGCTTTAAAAAAGGTATAATTGATATTTTAATAAGGTTGCCCAATTTTTTATTTTATATTGACTTGATGTTCTAAAATACCGTTTATGTTCTTTTCACCGTAAATTTAATTTATTAGTAGGAGTATGGTTATTTTTAATTTATTAGTAGGAGTATGGTTTTTTTTTTATTTGGACTGGCTTATGTTCTTTTAATCGTAAATACCGTTTTATTAATAAGGAACGTTTGAAGTTGTTGATTTGCTATAATAGTAAGTGTGATGATGTAAGAGATAATGTAACTTGCAAACAAATTTTCAATGTTTGTAATTTTATTATATTTTATAGATTATGCGTAAATTATGTTGGGAGATAACTTTTTAGAATTTTAGATTTTAATAGTTTAAATTTTGATATAAATAACATATGTATTTTGTTTAATATAGTTTACACTAATTTTAAGTGGCAAACCCCTTTATTTTTGCACGGGTATAAACCTTAACCGTAAAATCTAAATTAGTACATAAATTGTAATACTTGTTTTGATTGAAACTCTGCCCCGTCCTTAGCACTTCTTTCGTGTGTAAACGATATAATGTTGGCTATTACGTCTTTATCTTCCCACCCTCACACCACCCTTCCCCGTGATATAAAAGTACTGTTTAGTACTCTGTATGTTATGAGTAGATATAGTTTAGACGGTGCCTATCTCTTTCTTAGATAAAACATTCACTCTACCCTAAATAATAAGTTATACTCGTAATTAATTTGGTAGGTACATAAAACCGGTGGTTGTAGGACTAATTCATTTATAGGGCTAATTTATTTGGTAGCCACATAAAACCGATGGTTATGCACAAAACCCGTGCAATTAATATGGTAGCCAAATAATAAGTTTATTATAGGACTAATTCATTTAGTAAAAGAAATATTTAGTATTGCACTTTAAAATATGGTTATGTTATTTAATTGTTATGTTATTTACGAATTAATAAAGTTTATTTAATTGAAACCCAAAAGGACTCAATAAACTAAAAACAATTAAATATTGAATAAGCCTCCTTATAAGGCATATACTCGTTACAAACGTATAACGGGTTACGTACCATCCATATTGGTAGATAAAAGGAAAATAAATTACCTAAAGAGTAGCCAATAACTTGTTACACAAATTTCATTGACGGACACAATCCGTCTTACGCTTTAAATGGGTCAAATATATACCAAAATACATGGCAAATTACCTAGGAAATAACAATATTTTGTCTCTATTAGCCTCATGTCGTATTACCAATATGAAATAACAATATTTTTGTCCCTATTAACCTCATTGTCGTATTATTATAGTGTTGGTAATGCAAATTAGATTGTTTCTTTTATTTTTGGGGTTCATTTGGAGAATTACAACACGTCCCCATTAATTTCAATCCACACTATTCTTTTTCTTTTGCTCTTCAATCTAACATAAATTGTGTCTGTTTAAGTTTGTTTTTTTACTTTTTGTTAGTGGGCCCCACTACTATTGCAATTGCAAAATGAAAAATAAGTTGTGTTGATGACGTGGGTGAATGTGGATACATTAAATGTTTATGTTTTAATAGATTTAAGATTGGTGTATAATATATTAGGCTTGATCTTCTTTCCTATTCTTTAGAATATTACTACGGCAACTACATTGCTTTAGGTTAGTTTATTCCTATTGTAGTTAGTATATAAACCTAACTTGTACAACTTTGTTAATTATGTAATTCTAATACAATTAAAACTTTTCTCATAATTAATTGTAATAATATGGTATCAGAGCCTCGTGCTCTTGATAAATGCTAACGTCTTAAGAGTTGATCCTCTTCCACTGGAACCACCCACCCACCACCCTTCTTCCACCCTCTACCTTCTAAGAATTGCATCAAACTATCAACCTTTTTTTTGCTACCCATGACCAACCCTTATAACCTTGAAACACTTATTTTGCTTATTTTCATATTTCTCAAAAAAAAAACCCACAATCCAATGACAATCGAGACTGAACATTCCATTCCCAAAAGTCAAAACCATGCCCACTCACATTGTTCATCACTTCATCTTGTTCACATGTTCAATGAAACCCTCAACTTCACAAGAACCTAATACTTCTACATTAGAAACACTTTATTAACAGGAAAATAATCCACAAAACCAATTCACCAAACTAAGAAACCTATGCCTTTTCATTCTCTTACTCACCCACGCCACTACGATTTGAACAAGTTCCTTGCAAATCAAGTGAATTGCAACCAATTGCTTCATATGGATAACCTTACATTGTTTAACTTTTACGTACAAATGTACAACATCACAACTATTCTCAATGTTGTACTGACATCGAAACCGAACCACCATATTACATTATCACCCATGCACAATACTGATAAATAAACAATGTGCACAACCCAAATCAAATTCGGCTCTTCATGGCTTCTCACCTACTATTAGCCAACAACTACTATTAACTTCACCACTATCCATCCAACCAAAACCGGGAAAACTATGCTACCGTATGTACAAACACCAAAATTTTGGCTCCCATACAACCAACCCTTTCTACTGGAACCTCTTTTCAAGAACTCAAATAAACCGAGCTCAACCATGATACATACTACTTTGCAAATCCAATGAACCCATTTTTGGAACCACCCCTTATCTAAAGATCAAACCTTTTTTTTCGCGTCTACTAGGTTGCCACACACACAACTATCACCCGATCCTTCTACTGTAGTGCACTTGTGCTCACTACTAAGCACACTGCCCCGCCAGTCTCTCAATCATGCTCCTCCAACGAACGAAGCATAGTCACCTCCAAACCTCGACGTCGAGCATCGACCCCCACATCTTCATGGGTCCCACTTCAATGAATTAAGCATAAAGATCAGACTTTCCGTTCCGCCGTCCTTCTTGCGGGGGGAATATTGAGAATAATAACGTACATATTTCCTACCATATTTGTTAAGATTCTCGAGGTCAAAGTTATCCTACAATATCATGCAAATATTCTAGTTGATCTTATTCTTGTATTATAAACCACATATTACGGCTAACATTACACTTAGGGTTTAGTTTGTGCTATTATTACTTTGTATAAATAATTTAGGATATGTACAAGTTCATTTATGCAATTCTTAATGTAAAACCTTTCTCATAATTCTAATATCAAATACATATCAAATTACTCCATTTGTTGCCTAAAATATACAAAAAATTTGTCTTTATTATCACCATTTGATAATACTTAACCTGTCTAAAACTTTAGACGGATAATACCCCGTCTTAAGCAAAACAACTGTTGCTTTAATTAGCATGTCCGGGATGGATACGAGTTGTTTATAGTTATTTACATAGGATTGTTACGTCAAAGACATCATTCAGTAACGAGAAAAAAAATACAAGATGCATTGATGTACGTGTATAAAGCAAACGTAAAGAACCAAATGGAACGGAGGAAGTATTATTTTTGGTGTAAAGAGAGTCACTAGGACAAACTTGATGCTGACGAGATATTAATCAGATCATAAGTACTAGGATCAATTGTTGAAAACACCCTTTAATGTTACACTTTTTAAAAATTAATACCTTATAAAAAAAATTCAAAACTTAATACCTTAAACTAGCATTTTGACATATTTTGATAGCTTAAGTGACTTTCGACCAAAAAAAATGGAATATTCTGTCAACTTTTAAAATTTCCCTCCAAATTTATGATTTTATCCCCATTATACCCCCATACTTTTTTCACCAACTTATTTTTTATAATTTTTACATGTCATCTTATTCTTCTAACTCCATCTTCATTTGATCTTAATCTCTCACTTTTACATTTCACCATCTTTATTCTCTCTTCTATTTTCTCTATCTTTTGTACCCATATAATATGCTTATGAATCTGTGATTAAGGTTCATGAAATTTGGGGTTAATTATGTGAACTGTGATGAACCTCAAATTGAGTTCCAACGGGTAAAAGGGAAGCTTGAGATGGAAAATGGGAAGCCATTTTGAAGAAAGAAATCAAATATCTTCAAGAAGAGAGCAAAAAAAAAATGAAAGCTTGAGATGAAAAAGTTTAAGAATGATAAATTAAAGTTGTTTTTAGTAGTCATCTTCCAAAGAAATACCCAACAAAATTGATAGACATATCAATTTAAGATAGTTGTTATTGTACTCTTATTTGGGGGAAATTGTTATTAGGTTGGTTTAACAAAAAGAGAATAAGAGTTAATTAAGAGTGCTATGTGTTGAGGAAGAAGGTATATAAAGGCAAGGGTAAAACGGGTAATTTCTATTTTTTTCGGTCAAAAATCACTTAGGCTATGTCATAATGCTAGTTAAAGGTATTAAGTTTTGAATTTTTTTTATAAGGTATTAGGTTTTGAATTTTTTTATAAGGTATTAAGTTCTAAAAAGTGTAACATTAAAAGGTGTTTTAAACTATTGATCCTAAGTATTAACACTCGTGACTTTACTGCCTAAACTAGTTTACAATTGACTTGAAAAGCCTTAAAACGGGGGAGACCAATGTGAATTTATGCATCATCTAATAAATCTATTACATGCTTAGATGCTTTGGAACACCTACTACAATAATAAAATCACAAATTCTCATTAAAGGTAAGGCATAACCGTATTCAATAAAGACGGGTCAGATCCCCTTTCACAAGGAGGCTAGTGAGAGCACAAGTGTGGATCCGTTTAGTCCCACTTGCCTCCTTGGGAGAGGGGATCCGCTCTATCTTCATTAAATACGAATATGTCACGTCTTCAATAAGACCAACTAAATATAAATATATAACAATTGAATTCTCTAATGTAGACCACCCAATCCACCCAAAATTGTACCAAATGTAAGTAAATGCTTATATCAAGATGTCATATGTAAATTATTCTCAACTTCAGTGAGGTAGAGAATGAGGGATCTGTAACTGTATTTTGCAGGATGTATCTCATCAGGCTTCATCTGCTACAGGCTCTTTTGCACCCCATTTGTCAACTTGCTCTTTACTATATAAAATCTTCCTAAGTAATGTTATGTTCATCAATACTCTTTTATTTCACCTTACAAAATACAATGCTTCTTCATATGATATGTTTCATTAAAGTCATTTTCCCTATAATCTATGATAGAGGCTAGAAATATCACATTTTCTACCTAAGTTCCTATATAAAAACGGTCGAGGGGGTCAGATGTACGCAACTTTCTTTTCCAGTCGATAACAAAGAGGCTGTTTCCGAAAAACTCTAGGAGAAAAAACATGGAGGTTTTGAAGAAGTGGAAGAAGAATTTGATAAAAAGGTGTAAGTCAACTAAGGAGAAAAACAAAACAAGCTCCATTGACACAGATACTTTGCCTAAGAGCAAATCATTTCCGCCATGGTTGAGTCCATTGAATACAACATCCTTGACCTCGCCATCTACGTCAAGAACGGGTCACATGACTCCGGGGGGTTGCTTCTCGGTCTACGTTGGGCCCGAGAGGCAGAGGTTTGTGATGAAGGCAAAGTATGCTAGCCATCCTTTGTTCAAGATGCTGTTAGATGATGCAAAAGAACAGTATGGATATAACAGTGAAGGGCCTCTTTTACTGCCTTGTGATGTTAGTTTATTCTGTAAAGTGTTAGCTGAGATGGATAATGAGAGTAGTGATGTTATTCATCCTCATTGGTGTGGTAGTTATGGTGCTTATAGTCTCCTTAGCCCATCTAGATTGCTTAAACTTAACCATGTTTAGTTGTATAAACTTTGTGTTTTGACAATTTAATCTGATATAACAGTTAGTTTCGATTTAGCTTTGTTCTGTATTTCCGTTGAATCCAAAGACTCGTTACTCTTTTGTTCTCTTTGGCTCTGGATTATGATGGAATAAATCAGAATGACTCACTAAAGTGGCTGCTCTTCTTTTTCCTGTGAAGTAAGTTCTCGAGGCAAATTTCATCTATGGTCATTCGGAAACAATCTCTTTGTGTTGCTAATAAAAGGGTAAGAGGCTGCGTACATCCGACCCCCCTTACTCTGCAATTTCCGGGAGCCATTGAGGCACTAGGGTAATGTTGTTTTAAACTTCAAAGCGATGTGTCGAGTCAGGTGACCGTAACTCTTGCAACCATTTACCTTACGTGTCTCATTAGGTTAATGTCAATACGAGTAAGGGATCATTGCACGTACAACGTTACCGTGTCACTTTGAGTACATGCCAGTTCGGGTAGAGATCATTTTTGGGTTAGTGGTTAAAGGTCGGTCAGGTCAGATTATTTCAGGCGGAATGTTTTGGGTCATATAAATTCAGGTTCGGTCTACTTTGGGTTGTTATTCTCGAGTTCACATCGGGTAAATTCATGTCCGGTCGGTCTTACATATCTAATATGGCTAAAGGGTAATGAATGCTTCTTGATAAAACCTGGATTAAAGGGTATGTGGTTGCTCACGAGTAATCTGTTTTTCTGATAACATGTGAAAGTTGTAAGCTAAGATCATAAAATTCCTGAAAGTAGTTACAGTGGAGCTAAACAAAAGCAACAGCATTCACACTTTTCATCAGAGAATTTGTTACAGTATAATGTATCAGTTGCCTATTATTATTATTACACTTAATGGACTATTTTCACAATTGATACAAACACACTTATATGACTTTTGTAGGTAAATTATGTATATAATACGAAGTATAAGACTACTCACGCCATATTATCAATCCAACATATATATAATTCTTATGTGCCAGTATTTATGTGTGTGTTTGTTAAATATCCTTGATTTCGTCCTCGAAGACTTTCATGGCAGAAGCCGGCATACCAAGATGAACATTGATGCTACTCCTATCCGCTCCATGAGGAAGAAAAACCGCGACTTCTTTCCCTGGGACACCCACAGGACCTGTATAAATCGTCTCGCCCCATCCGAAATCAGTAGTATGAAATGACAGTTTTGACCATGCTGTGATCAACAAGGTACCATTCATAGAAGGCCTAGTCCTGTTAATCTCAATGTAATCTATTGCAGACCTCATATAACTGTCAGTTACTAACTTAACTGCATTTTGAACCAATTCGACAGCGAATGAAAGCGGGTTTTCAAGCAAGTCCCCTGCTTTGCATAGAGCCACAGTCAACACCATTCCGTTACCAAAGAATCCCTTGGGCAATACCGGATCAAATCTGGAGCGTCCATCTGCTGCAAAGAGCAATTTGGTCATTTGATCGGGTTGCATCTTAAGGGCCTTGCATCGAGATCTCCACACCAAGGCCGACAAAACCTCGAATGTGGAGCACTTGTCTAGGGATCCACTTTCAAGTGCTTTGTTCTTCATTCTTCCAATTTTCTCCGGGTCAAAAGCGAATGCACCATACGCAATCTCTTCTAGGTACAGATCGCCAGTGTTGGAAATGTCCTTAATGTCAAGAAACTCTTTCTGAGGGAACTCGACCCTTGGTGGGTCCCGAGCTTTGAGGATTGTTCGGTCGAGATATGGTGGAATGGTTAAAGGTAGTTCACGAGCTGTTTCGCCCCATGAGTTGACGAATTCGGCGGCAGATTTCCCATCTGCCATGCAATGGTTCATTGCCATGCCTACTGCAAATGCTCCACACTGGAATTTTGTCACCTGTATCAACAAAACATCATGTTTTCAATGAACGACTTCAAATTGTAGTGCTTAATCTGTTACAATAAGCTCATTTCACCACAAGAATTAAATGCTCGGGATACTTTAATAGGCGACTGAAATCAGTCGTCAAAAATGAAATTGGCGACTGAAAATAGTCGCCAGCTCTTGGTTGCAACGTCTAGTCTATTAGAATATAACTATAATATATGGGCATCAGCCATAGCCTTAAGGTTTTGGTTGAGATGGCTCATCTATCATGGTATCAGAGCCAGAGTGACCGTAGGTCACGTGTTCAAACCCTGCCACCCCCAATATCTCACAAACTCACCAAGTGGAAAAACCCGCACATGGAATGGGGAGCCTGTGCACTAACCATCCACTCTTCAAGTCCAACGGGCATTCGAGTGAGGGGGCATAACTATAATATATGTGCCTCAACCATCACCTTAAGGTTTTGGTTGAAACGGTTCATCTATCATGGTATCAGAGCCAGAGTGACCGAAGGTCACGTGTTCAAACCCTGACAGCCCCCAATATCTCACAACCTCACCAAGTGGAAAAACCCAGCACATGGTATGGGGGGCCTGTGCACTAACCATCCACTCTTCAAGCCCAATGGGCATTCGAGTGATGGGGCATATTAGAATATAACTATAATATATGGGCATCAACCATAGCCTTAAGGTTTTGGTTGAGATGGTTCATCTATCATAGTCGTCATATTAGACACGGTTGACAGATTTCAGTCGCCATTTGTTAGAGTATATTTTGCATAATCTAACAAAATATACGGACTATCAATGAGTAAACAAACCGTAATAAAAACACCCTAATCACGAAATGGTCTTTGGTAAACGGTGGTCTAGGACTATAGGAGGCTTGCTCATATATGAGCCTGAGGATTTTTAGTCAATGTCACGTCACTGAAAAGGAAAATATGACGATCAATCTTTAATATTATTAATCAAATATCTTGCACAAGTACACGTACAAGTGCAATTGTACAAACCTTTTCTTTACTGATAGTAGTGATATTTTTGACGGTTTTTCTAATGCATGTTCATCCAAATATATGTTAATAATCTAAAAATGCATATAGTGGGAATGTTTTTCTCACGAGTATTTGAAAAAGTCATTCAATATTCCAATTCTTTCATAAAATTAATTCCCAATATATGTATCTTCTAGATTAATAATTTGTATCCATTTGACGCGTTCAACCAACAACATAGCCTTAGTCGCACAATGATTTGGGGTCGGCTGACATGAACCATTATATCTAGAAAGAATAGAAGACATTCAATAGAGCTCCACAATATATAGAGATCCAAGTAAAAATAGTTGAAAAAACATAGCAGTGTATAATGTATTAGACTTTAGAGATAATAATGATGCAGGTGAACGATTAAGTTTGATTTCTTATATAGCGGTGAAGAGAACCCTGGGGAGAGAAATAAAAGGGGGTGAAATTTGACTTCTTAAATGTCTTATCAATCAAAATTCTTTTATTCTACTCTTTTAATTTTTCGTTTTTATTTTTATTTTACTCATATGAACGCGACAGTGTTTCACGGCCCAACACTCAGAGTCATACAATAGTGCATGTCTAATTGCCGTAAAACCCTAAATTTAATATATACTGGATTTTAAACTTAATTATAAATATAAATATTATTCATTGATCACTTTATTGGTTTAGCTACACTCTTTCTAACTTTGTCAGACCGTCTAATACAATAATTTGGAAAATACCTTAATAGTTAGAATTGGAGTCTCAAAAATATTTTTGGCATCAGGAACCTCATATATCAAGTTATTAAGTACCATGGGATCAACACTAGCCAAACCAAGCAACTCTAGCATGGAACAATTAACGTCAGCCTCGACGAAAAAAGGTCCTTCTCCGGTGCAATCGACGATCAACTTCTTGTCGGAGCTTAGAGCTAGTCTTCCTGCAAGAGGATAGTAATGTACAAGAACTTTGGACAAGGATTCTTTTATGACTTTTGCTGCATTTTCGTTCCCTTTGTCAGATTTATAAAGGTAGATTGTCTTCATTATTACAGCTATGTTTTGGTCAAGGTTACAAAGGAAATATACTCCTTTTTCCGTTTCTTGCGCTGGAAGGACTCGTGTTGGTTCTTCTGACTTAAATTCCAACTCCGACTTGATACCATTACCATAATTCTCCATTTTTCTTGGAAGGAAATCCTGCTTCATAAATTGAATTGAAAAATAATTAACATAATATTGAGGGTCATATTTTTGACAAAAAAATGATTTTAAGGAGGTTAGGAATTGATAATTGATAGTCGTACTCCAAGTCATTTTGGAACTAAGGTTTTATTATTGTAGCGATTGTAGAAAGTTCAATAAACCTCTACTTTTTGTTGAACATATTACTAAACATACAAAAGTTTGAAGAAACAAACTAAACAAAAAGTAAACAAGATGGTAAAAAATAGAAGATACATGCAATTACTATTGTGTTTGATTGACATAAAAATTATGTGAACTATCAATTGCAAGAGATATGAGGATATCATGTAATGTGCATGCATATAACATCAAAATATGCTCCTTCTATTATACGAGTAATGTTTTGATAACTTGATAAACTGATTTCAGTCAAATTTCATATGACGATCCAAACAAAATTTGGGTCGACATAGATACGGCTTATTATACACTACTTAGAGCATGTTTATCCTAAATTCTTAAAAATGAGTTTCTATTTCTTAGACTTAGTTTTTTAAATGTAGATTTCAAAAACTAGAAGCACCAATTTGGTGCTTCTATTTTTATGGGCAAAAAGAGGTTTTTTAGCTTCTCATAATTTTGTTTTAGCTTTTAAATTTTGACGTGTTTGGCCAAAAAATGTTTTTAAGTCCATAACACTTTGAAAAGTTAAGCCAAACACACACTTATTATCATTGTTATCAAAATTCCGATTCGATCCTGTGATAATACGATTTTACGATCTAAAAATGCTTGACCGACCCTGGATCCTACGATTCTATCATGGATATATATAGAATCTTACGATCCTATTTATTTGAAAATTTCTAGAGATAGGATCATCATACGATCCTATGATCTTACGATCCGGATCTTTTGTAAAAATATAAATATGTTTATATATAATGACATCGTAAAACCCAAATTTCGTAGAAACATGTTCAAACAATGATACAATAAATATTAATATATACGAAGTAAGTGTTTTGATATTCAATCATATGTTTTTACGAAATAAAAAATTTATACAGAGAGTATATATTTAGTGAGTTTGTAGAATCTTACGTGTCTACCGATTTGGTCTTACCCACTCCATCGATTTCCGATCCTAACAACATTGCTTATTATATACTCCTTCGGTTCCATAATATAAGTCGTTTTAGAAAAAAATCAAAATTTTCATTTTATAAGTAATTTTACATTTTACCATGTATAAAATGTTTTCATTTTTCAAAGCACTAAAGTAAGAAAAAGGATGAAATTTAAGCATTTTAATGGTGATTTTTTTTAAAAAAAAAATCGAAGAATATTTATTACACATAATACGATAATTCCAAATACATTTTAAATTCTTTTGAAATAAACTAAAACGACTTATACTATGGAATGAAGGCCAGGAAATAGTATACTCTATGACATAATATAGATGTATGTAGAACTAATGTACCTTATAGAGTATGGCGATACTTTGAATTATTCCACTATATATCGATCAGATGAGCTCAAATTTGCATGGGAGGTTAGAAATGAGAAACAAAGATGAAAAAAGCATGCATTTATATGGAGGAGGTGAAGAAGTTTAAAAGTTAGTGTAAAGTGTAAATGTGTTAATTGGATATTTGGTGATGGTAGTACGTAGCTGTAAGATGAACATGTGTTAAGTTGTGATAGCATACAACTTACACGAAAACCCTTTCTTAGTTGAGCAAGTCATGGACTTATTTGGGGCGACACTATGGAGATATTTTTGCTATTAAAGTACTAGTCATTTAGCATGAATAATAATAAACCTTTATGGATACGCCACTTTCTTACATTTATCATATTAACTTCGAATTTAGAAGATTACTATTGGAACATGGAAATGTTAGGGTGTAAAACTGTAAATTCATGTCTCACATCGTGAAATAAGTTTTTTTTAGTGTCCGTAAAATATAATAGTACGAGGTATTTTGGGAAGGAGTTCGGGAGTAATAAATTAGTGAGAGCTTGTGTCTAAAGCGGATAATATCGTACTATAGTGGACCGCGGACACCGGTCCAGGAGATGCCCAACATAAGATATCGACGCTTCCGCACAACAAGTGGTATCAGAGCCCAATGTTCGACTTGGACTAGGCACAAGAAGAAGCATATGCATCCAAGACTTGAAGGGTGAAGTAATACACTGTAAGACGTTGAGCTCCTAAAGCTCAATTATAGCGGTCCATGGTAAGTCCAAAGGCGGTCGGGGATAGTTCGATGTCGACCCTTGGTGCTATGATGGACCGTGGACACCGGTGCAGCAGATTCCCAATATAAAATATCAACGCTTCCGCACAATGAGAAATTTTAGCTACCCCTCTTTTTTAATTGCTACAATTTTGTTATTTGACTTTTGCGATTTTCAAATACCACTTTGATCTATTTTTATCATTTATATGTAACTATTTTCGATTAAAATTTAAATATATAATTTAAAAAAAATATTAGTTTATTACTTATGTTAGTAAGCCAATATTATATTACTCCCTCCGTCCCGGTCATTTGTTTACCTTTGCTTTTGGCACAATTATTAAGAAAATGGTAGGGGACCATTTGTGGTGGTCCTTGGTGGATGACAAGTGGACAATAGTCCCATTGGCACATCAAATTACTCATAGAAAACATTCTCAATATAGAAAGGTAAATAAATGAATGAGACACCCTAAAATGGAAATGGTAAACAAATGACCGGGACGGAGGGAGTATAATTTTCAGTTCAATTAAAATTAGGTTTAAACTCAAAACATATTAGTTTGTCTTAGTTATTAAGATGTGTTAGTCACATAACGCTTTTTATTTTATTTTATACGTAGTAAATTGGTTATAAGTAACGTCTTAACTTAAAACAATATTAAGAAATAATTTGTGAAATCAAATGTACTCCGTACTCTGTAGGGGGAGATGTATCTACAAAGGAAATATATCAACACAAATATATTAACAAAGAAATAACGTTTTAACTTGACTCGTCTTAAATCCGTCGTAAGTAAGACTTGCTGATATATTAACTAGTGGGGATAAACGGACACTTAATACTACAAGTCTTGCGAGAAGATTTGCAAGGGTACCTGGTTTCAGCTAAGATTTATTTCAAGGACGTCAGTGTCAATATGTCATACACTAATCAATAAACTTGAGTTTAAATTATACAGAGTATAGTTTAATTGATTGCAAGTTTTAACATTTTAGCCTTTTTAATATGTCGTTAGGTATAATATGGCAATTTGCTTGGCCAAGGATTTCCAATATCACGTGATTGTGGTTTGTTTGAAACTTTCAACACATGAATTGAATATAACTTGACACAAAATTTCATTAATCGGCTTAATTAGTAAACTCTTAATTAAGGTCTAACATAGAAGGAAAATTGCTTAACCTAAATCCCTCTATTTAAGAGTCTTGTTCTCAACTTTTTGATATTGATCCAATTGCCTGTATATTTAATATTTTGTTAATTATAATATTAAATTAGTACTCCCTCCTATCCAATCCAATGTACCCATTTACTTTTGGGTGGTCTTCGAGACAACGATTTTGACCGCGTTTTTCCTCATTTATATATAAATTTTTTTTACTAAAAATATTATTTTATAAAAGATATTTTCATAACAAAACTAAATATGTTAATTCCGTCTTTCAAAGTTTTATATTTTTCCGATGTATAAACGGGTACATTGGATTGGATAGGAGGGAGTATTAGATTCCGGATTATAATTTATTGTTAAGATTTGGGAAGATGCTACACATACACAATGTGTATGACATTTTCCGTACACACCCAATGAGAATGTGACATGTGGCAAATTTGAGTTAACCTGTGCTAGTTAATTTAGGGGTAGGTTAGTCATTTAACATCTAAAGTTAACCTAATCACTACCTCTAGTCAACTCTAATTATGGTAGAATTTTATTCCAATCCCAATTTTATATATTTCCAAACCCAATTTTATTTATATGGACGATTAGTTTTGTATTTTTTTTTATTTCTTCACACATCTAAATTAATTTCTTCACTCTACTGATATTTTTTTTTTATTCCAATCCCACTTAATATTTTTTTTATTTCGATTTATGTTATTACTATTATTATTTTTATTTCTTTTATTCATCAAATTTAGACTAAAATCGTTTAACCCTAAGTTAATTAAATTCTTTTATTCATTTAACATCCTTTAACCCTAATTTAATTCATCAAACTTAATCGTTTATCCCTAAATTAATTAAATTCTTTTATTCATCAAACTTAGACTAAAATCCTTTAACCTTAAATTAATTAAATTTATTTATTCATCAAACTTAGACTAAAATCCTTTAACCCTAATTTAATTCGATTAATCGAAAACCTAGTTTGATTATATTAATCAAATTGATGAACCTCATAACCTAATTCGATTATATTAATCAAATCGAGTGACACTAATTTAATTCGATAAATTTAACCGTAATACAAAAATCGAAATTGTGATTATTATTTTTTAAATAATTATACGATATAGTACAATTATGTTATTACTTTAGTTCTTTAAAATAAAATAGTTTTATAGTGGTTGATTTTTTTTTTTTAATAAGTTAGGCTTGCCTAACCTGATCTTCTAGGGTTTTCAATAAAATGGACTATAATTCTAGTGTAATTGAGTTTAGTTTTTTTTTTTTTTTAAATAAATTGACTATATTTCTAGTGTACTTAACTTTAGTTTTTTTAAAATTAAATTGACTATAAATCTAAAATCCTTGTGTAATTGATTTTTTATTTAATAAGTTAGGCCTGCCTAACTTGATCTTCTAGGATTTTCTATAAACTGGACTATAATTCTAGTGTAATTGAGTTTAGTTTTTTAAAAAAAAAAAAAATTAACTATAATTCTAGTGTACTTAACTTTAGTGTAATCAGATATAACTAATAATGATTATTTACATAATAAGTCGGGTTTAAGTTATGATCGGATATAACTATGTATCCATTTACATAATAAGCCGGGTTTAAGCTATGATTCGATATAACTAATAAGTATCCATTTAGATAATAAGTCGGGTTTAAGCTATGATCGGATATAACTATGTATCCATTTACATAATTAGTCGGGTTTAAGCTATGATCGGATATAACTATGTATCCATTTACATAATTAGTCGGGTTTAAGATATGATCCGATATAACTTAGTATACATTTACATAATAAGTCGGGTTTAACCTATGATCCGATATAACTAATAAGTATCCATTTACATAATAAGTCGGGTTTAAGCTATGATCGGATATAACTATGTATCCATTTAGATAATAAGCCGGGTTTAAGCGATGATCAGATATAACTATGTATCCATTTACATAATTAGTCGGGTTTTGGCTATGATCAGATATAACTATGTATCCATTCACATAATTAGTCGGGTTTAAGCTATGATCGGATATAACTACGTATCCATTTACATAATAAGTCGGGCTTAAGCTATGATCGGATATAACTATGTATCCATTTACATAATTAGTCGGGTTTAAGCTATGATCGGATATAACTACATATCCATTCACATAATTAGTCGGGTTTAAGCTATGATCCGATATAACTACGTATCCATTTACATAATAAGTCGGGTTTAAGCTATGATCGGATAAAACTATGTTTCCATTTACATAATTAGTCGGGTTAAAACTATGATTGGATCACTACAAGGTGGAACCTAATTAGCTACTGATATTTCAGTAGCAAATCACTAGTTTTCGGTAGCTAATTTCAAATAGAGACGGAATTTGCGACGGTAGATGGTTCGTAGCTAATAAATACGGTTTCCATATTTGCCACGTCACCCTTGCTAGGCCTCCGCACTCATTGTGGGACATGGCACGTAAGACCACCGCCCGTCGCTTAGCTCGTCCCTCTTGTAGAATAATTAACAATATATGTTGTTAAGAGGAATCGAACCCATGACCTACAACTTCATAACTGACATTCTAACCATTAAGGCACATGAAGATTAATGACTATTTGGGTAATGAATATCTAGTTAAGGTAAAAGTCATTGTTACGTATGAGCATTACAAAATACTTTTTAATAATAATTATAATAATATAAGTAGACTGATAATAATTCAAAAGTATATTTCACATTGATATTTATTTTGTATTAAATGTACAATATACATGATAGTGAAAATTAACTTTAGCTACCAATGTATTTCCGTAGCAAACAACTAAAATTAGATACTAAATTTGCTACTCACTTTGTGTTGTCTCTATATTAACTACGTACTTATACACTAATTTTCATTGGTCTCATACGTAGCGGCCAAATAGATTGTTCTGTTATATTGTGTCGACGTATATAGAGACAACTCTATCTACCGACAAACTTTCGTATCTAAACACTTAAATTGGTTACTAAATTTGCTACCTCCTTTATTTAGTCTCTAAAATAGAGACGTAATTAGCTACCATTATAGTTTGGTCTCCTATGGAGAGACTAAATATATTTTTTGTCTCAAGATTAGTCGCTAAGTTATATATTTAGCTACTGAGTTTCACTCAGTTGCTAATTCAGTAGCTAAAGCATCATTTTCTTGTAGTGGATATAACTATGTATCCATTTACATAATTAGTCGGGTTTAAGTTATGATCCGATATAACTAAGTATACATTTACATAATAAGCCGGGTTTAATATATGATCCGATATAACTAAGTATCCATTTACATAATAAGCCGGGTTTAAGCTATGATTGGATATAACTATGTATCCATTTACATAATTAGTCGGGTTTAAGTTATGATCCGATATAACTAAGTATACATTTACATAATAAGTCGGGTTTAAGATATGATCCGATATAACTAAGTATCCATTTACATAATAAACCGGGTTTAAGCTATGATCTGATATAACTATGTATCCATTTCCATAATACGCCGGGTTTAAGCTATGATCCGACATAACTAAGTATCCATTTAGATAATAAGTCGGGTTTAAGCTATGATCGGATATAACTATGTATCCATTTACATAATTAGTCGGGTTTAAGCTATGATTGGATATAACTATGTATCCATTTACATAATTAGTCGGGTTTAAGCTATGATCCGATATAACTAAGTATACATTTACATAATAAGCCGGGTTTAAGATATGATCCGATATAACTAAGTATCCATTTACATAATAAGCTTGGTTTAAGCTATGATCCGATATAACTATGTATCCATTTACATAATAAGCCGAGTTTAAGCTATGATCCGATATAACAAAGTATCCATTTACATAATAAGCCGGGTTTAAGCTATGATTCGATATAACTATGTATCCATTTAGATAATAAGCTGGGTTTAAGCTATGATCCGATATAACTAAGTATCCATTTACATAAGTTACTAAACCCTAAACCTTAAATCTGAAACCTAAACCCTAAACCTTAAATACTATACCCTAAACCCTAAACCTTAAATACTAAACTCTAAACCCTAAATAAACTAACCCCTGAAATCTAAACCTATATTCAAACCCTAAACCCCGAATCAAGTTTGACGCCAATGGTTATATTCAAAATATCTAGTTTGGCGATAATGGTGTAAATCTCAAACGACAAACCTCATATTAAATATAATTCGAATAAAATCAAGTTTCAATACTTCATGTTATGATTTTAAGTTTCAATTTGACATCAACTAATGGAAAAATCAAATTGAATAGACTAAACGTTTTTAAAAGTTTGAAATAAGTCAAATTAAGTTAAAGTTAATATTTTCAAATTATGAGTAATTTTATCAGTTTGTACGCCAATTTTAAATTTAAAATTCAAATGACCCACTCCATTAAGGAAACAAATAGTGCCTCCTATTAAGGCTATATTTTAGGATTCATCATGGATTTCGTTTTATTTTTGTATAGTATATATATTGATTTCGGAATTTAATTGTTAATAAATTTCGTTTTATTTTTGTTAACAAATAGTGACTCCTATTTAGGAATCATCATGAATTACGTTTTATTTTTGTATAGTATTTTCTTATTTATGTGTAAATTGCTAATAAATAAAGGGTACTGCTTTTTATCGCCCGAGTTTTTACTAAAATCGCCCGAAATTTATACTATCTTTCCAGTACTACCCCTAGTTAATTTTCTCCTCTCCCGTTAATCTCCCATATCTATCTCTATCTTCTTTATTTATTAATTTTTTGATAAAGGCTATCTTCATAGAACAAAAATATAGTAAAATATAACTATAACTAAGATTAATATTGACAAAAAAAAACAAGTATAATTATGAAAATTAAATAGGAGCATAAACTACACAAGCACATTGAACGATTTCAAACTATCATTATACTATCATGTCTTCGAAAGAACAAAATAACAAATGTATCAATTCCAAATACACGACCCATGGAATTGTACAACACACTGAAGTCTATCTACTCTCATGAACATACTGTAGTTGTTGCAAACTACCCAGATTGTTGGCAAATAATGTTAGGGCGTTCTCATGTGTAGTGCACCACAGAACCATGGTGGGTTCGTAAATGGCGCGCGAAGTTTGTAAACCTTCGTCTCTCGTTCAGTATTTCGACACGGAGGATTTATTCTACATTCCTAATGTCCAATCTTTAATTCTTACACACAAAAAAAATGTTCAATTTTTAATTCATAAATTTGCATTGTCTTGCTTCTGGTTATTAAATTCTCTATTTTTAGATTTTGATTCCAATTTGCCTTGCTTTTGATCATTTACCTTTGCTATTAGTAGACCTTGAATCTCAAAATTATGGTGTTGGGGTGAATTTGTTGTTTTTTATGCAATCGTGGATAGAAGTAAGAGAACTGAATTAAAGGGAAGGGTATTCTTGTCCTTTGTTCGGGCGATATTAGTAATTTACGGGCGATAAAAAGAAAAAGTTTAAATAAAATACAATGATAAAAAAAAAATCGAACCAAAACAAGAACTTATTTGTTCAATAAATAAAATACACTGCTAAATTGAAAAAAAAAACAACATTAAACAGACGAATAATGAAACTTACGAAACTACCTAAAATTAAAAACTAATGATAGGAATTCTTATTATAAAATTAGACTAATTGACAAATTGTAGACATCAAATTAGGTTTTGATTTATCGTATTAAATTAGTGTTACTCAATTTGATTAATATAATTGAATTAGGTTTTGAGGGTTCATCGATTTCATTATAGGAATCAAATTAGCTTTTGATTAATCGCATTAAACTAGTGTTACTCGATTTTATTAATATAATCGAATTAGGCTTTCAATTAATCGAATTAAAAAAGGGTTGAATGCTTTTAGTCTAAGTTTGATGAATAAACGAAATATACAAATAATAATAATAATAATAATAATAATAATAATAATAATAATAATAATAATAATAATAATAATAATAATAATAATAAATATAATACCATAAACCGAAATCCATGTATGAAGAAATAAAAAAAAATACGTTTATAACAAATAAATAAAATTCTACCATAAACCGAAATGATTTTTTTTAAATGGAAACTATATTAAGTTTTATTATATAAACAACTAAAATAATAAAGATATGAAGATAAAATAAAAGCAGAATCAATTTTTATAATCGGAAAATATATCCTTTAAAACTCTTTCCTAAGATCAAGGTAACAATAATTTATATACAAACGTATAATCCTAAATATGTAAAGAATATTATAATTATTTACTTAATTATATCAATTACTCGAAGGATTTGATTACTATAATCGAATTAGGTTTTTAGGGTTCATCGATTTGATTAATATAATCGAACTAGGTTTTGGATTAATCGAATAAAATTAGGGTTAAACGATTTAAATGAAAGTTTGATTTACAATAATAATAGTAACAATACCATAAACCGAAATTCGATAAAACGAAATAATAAAAAAATGTATGAACAAATATAAACAATTAAAATTTGATTATATTTCGTGATATAAAAACATGAAATTTAATAAATGAAATTTAAAAATAGTTATCGGAATGATTTGTTTGACAATATAAATACAAGGCCCGAGTTTGTTTCAATGATTAATAACGAAATTTTTAAAAAAAATAAAAAATAATATTAATACCCTAAACCGAAATGTATGAGCAAAATGAAAAAAAAAATTCCATCAATATAACATGAAATAAAAGTATTCCATAATTAGAGTTGACTAGAGGTAATTAATAACTTAACTATAGATGTTAAATGACTAACCTAACCCTAAACTAACTATTATAGGTTAACTCAAGTTTGCCACGTGTCACCTTTCTATTGGTTGTGTATGGCTTTTCCATACACACTAGTTTTATGCCCATGCAAAAATGCACGGGTTGTATTTTCATCATTGATATTTGATAAAGTTTAAAAATATGGAGTACTCTAAAATCTAAACTTATCAATAGAAGCATGGTTGTTAGGGTTATGCTCAATCATGGACATGATTTACTCAATCATGAACATAAATGACCATTTTACCCTTCCACATTTTAATGCCTTCATATTTTCCTGTTTCAATCTAAATATTCCTAGTATCACCACTCCACCAGCCAACCACCACCACCCGACCGCCACCTTGAACAACTCGACAGCCGCCGACTCCCCAGCCTTCCTTAACACTACCGGAGCACCACTGGACTACCCTATTACCCACGCTGGAGTTCGAACTCGTCCTTCCCACTACCCCCTGCCAACACCTTGTCGACCGCCGACGCATGTTTTACACTCCCGATCCGCCACCCACCCCATCCTCAACACCATCGGAACCCCTTGCCCCCACCGTGTCCAGAATCGAAGCAATAACAGCAAATCTAAGGCAACCACATTCTTTCGTCGACTTTTGCCATAACCACATTCTTTCGTTGAAATATGAAATACGACTTTTGCCAAAAATGGAGGTTTGCACCGTTTTTATTGTTTGTAAGTTTTACCCCTTTTCTATTTAATGGATAAGTTTATAGCACTCATAAGGTCACAAATATATTTATTTCCTTATTTAAGTAAAAGTGATTTTTAGAGGAAAAATTGTGGATAAACTAAGGTGCTATTTGGCCTTGCTTGTGTAAAATAGCTTTTCCTTTTTAAAAGTAGTTTATTCACAAGCTACTTTTTGGCAAAAAATTAATTGTTTGGCCATACCATTATAAAAATTCCTTCTTATAAGTTTTATATGTTTGGCCTAACTATTTCCACCAAGTTTTTTATTTTTGCTTTTTTTTTCTATAAATCTTGTTATTTGTAAAATCATCATTTGAATACAAACTAACATTTAAAAAACGGAAAATTCCCACGGTACCCCCGAACTTTGATAGTTTGCCCGAAATACCCAAAATTTTGACCCGAGAAACTTTAAGTGGCAATAACTCGGGTTTAAAAACTCGTAAAATGACGAATTTTTTTTCAAATCGTTGATCTTTCCGAAAACTACAATTTGAAAAACAAATTTGTCGTATTTGGATCCCGTGGCTAGGAGTTTTCGTATGTCAATGTTTTTTTCACCGAACAAACTTTGAGTCACCATATCTCTTGGTCACGAGTTCCGAACTCGCCATTTTTTTTCAAATCATAGTACTCGGAAAGATGAACGATTTGAACAAAAAATCGTCATTTTTCGATTTTTTAGACACGAGTTATGGCCGCTTAAAGTTTTACGCAGCAAAAATTTGGGTATTTTGGGCAAAATTTCATAGTTCGGGTACCTGAATTTTCCGTTTAAAAAATTTATGTAATCACTCGACAACTGTACTAAAACTATATGATTACCTTTCAAAATTATAATATTACACACCTTCATCAAATCAAATTATGCCGATAAATAAAAAGATTATATTTCTACACTAGAAATTTTAAAGAGGTATTCCCTTTGTCTCATTCATTTGTTTACCTTTTATATTATTTTTCAAACATTTTAATTAACAGTAAATAAATCATTGGGACGGAGGGAGTATAAGATCATATGAAGTAAGATTTTAGCAATGTAAAATAGTTGTAGTTGATGACTGATAACATATTATGTTGATGGGTGTATGCCGTAGGGGAGAGAAGCAACAAATTGAGGAGAAGAGAAAACGGAGCACCATAATCCAACTTATAAGGAAATAATGGTTTTGTGGAGGGAAAAAAAGTCCAAAATAATTGAGTTTTCGACACTTTTTATGAAAAGTAGAATGAGAAGTAGAAAATACCTACTTCTACTTTTTGGGGTCAAGAATTAGTTTTTAACTTTTTAAAAGTAGTTTTACATATACCTAATTTGTAGTGTTTGGCCGGAAAGTGATACGGTTACACTTAGTGTATAATATCTTTTATACACTACCTATAATAATGTGACATGTGTTAGATCTTTATTTTATTTTTGAGGTAAATTTGAGAGGGAGAATTTTAGTTGGTTGGTAGGAGAATCTCTATTAAGAAGGAAAGTCCAAAATTTGAAGAAATTTTTTTTAGTAAATATTTGAGTTTTTTGTTTTTTTTACTTCTTGTATTTAATATTATAATAAATTAATTAATACTAATAAAAAAATACATGTAACAATTACTTTTAAGATACTTCACGTTCTTTCAATCTCTTCTAATTTTTTTTGTAGTTTCGCCTCGTCCTTAAACGCCGTTTATTGGTAGGGTTAAGTCGGGCTAGAACTTGAATAAGGACACAAAATAGATAAGAAAATAAAAGTGAAATATTGGGCTAAATATGATAAGGTAAAGCTTGATAAAACACCAAAAACAAATGAGTAGGGCTTAATAAACACGTATGGTAGTATTTGACCCGTCTTAATCTTATGATCAGTCTATCAAATACATGCCAAATCATCTCACATATGTTGCCTTGGAAATATCAATTTTTTTTTTATTATCTTCATATGGTAGTATTTGACCCGTCTTAACGTATAGTGTCTGTCTTAGACTTACTGTGAAACAAAAAGTGGGTTATATACTACGAGAACAACATAAGGAGAGTTATTATTAGAATTTTTTGTGCTTCTAAAAAAAAAAATTAGAATAAAAAAATTAGAGACTTACTACTTAATAAAAAGCACTATACTAATGCTATTAACTTAATAAAAAATGTTAGTTTTAAACAAGACTTAGTGCTTAACAAAAAGTATACTAATGTGACTAATTTTTGTTCTCTTTAATTAGAACATACATTTGATATATATCTTACTTAATAAAATCGAGTTACTTTTTTGCATTTTTTTTCATCTATAATACTTAAGTTATGTTAATCGTAAATACATTTATAACTTTTATCAAAATAAAATTATGATGTAAGAATATAATAAAACACAAATTCTCATTGTAGACGGAGCATATCCGTCTACAATTAAAGACGGGTCAGATCACTCTTACAAAAATGCTAGTGAGAGGTCAAGTGACCTTCCCACTTGACCTCCCACTTGCAATTTTGTGAGAGGAATCCGACGTCTACAATTGTAGACGGATATGTCCGTCTACACTCAGACTTACTGATAATAAAAATATATGATGTGAAAAAGTTCAGGAACTTGGTCTATGTAGATCTTGATAAAATAACAAATTCCTAATTAAAATTAGGTTTTAATTTGTAAGTAGATTCAGAAATATATATTAATAGTTTAATGCATGAACTATGTCTAAGTAAGATTGCAGGAACAACTGATAAACATGATCTTATTTAATATGCTACTAAACAAAACAGGACGATGTTATCGACGCCACCATTTCAATACTACAACCACACTATGACATCATAACCACCATCATCCAACTCTAGTCCAAACACCAATATTACCGGTCTCTACTTATGACGCTCCACATCACCAAATCCACGACATCGGCTAACTTTTGGTTAACATCAAGGTCAGAGCAAGTAGTGGCAATGCTCCATAAAAGTCACCGCCAATGTTGGATGTTAATAAAGTGTTTGACCAAAAAAGTTATCAATTAATAAATAGAGTATTTTGTCAAACACTACCTACAATTAATGTCCTTTTGCTAGGAACTACCTAAAATTTTATTTTTTGCAAAACACTACCTAAACTTTAGTTGTTTTTTGTCAAACACTACCAAAATTAGTTTTCACGCATAAAAAGATGAAAATTAACTATGTTAGCTTGCCGTTATCATAGCCTAGGAATTTATTTTGCTAAACTGTATTAATGTTTAACATGTTCTCTAAAATAAAGACTTATATAACCAAGATGAAGATAATAATGGATCTGAAGGCCAACGATAATTAAATTAATTTCGCGAAAAATATAATGAAACTTACTAACATAGGTTATGTATTAGTATAGTTTAGAAAAAATAAACTCAAAGCTATGATATCGACAAGTTAAAATAACTTATTTTCTCATTTTTATGTTTGAATATTGACTTTGATAGTGCTTAACAAAGAAAATCTAAACTTTAGGTAGTCTTTGACAAAAAATAAAACTTTAAGTAGTTCCTCACAAAGTAGCATAAATTGTAGGAAAAATTACAATTTACCACCACGTATTTGCGGTTTTTTTACAAATTACCACCACGTATTTGTCTTTTTACAAATAACACCCAAACTTTACTGTATATTCCCCAATCACCACCGTATTTTTAAGCCGAACAACGTTTTTCTTATTTTCCGACTTGTTAAGTGACGATTTATGCGTAATACCATTATTCAAGTTACTCCAACACTCTATATGCACCCTGATTACTCCATTTACTCTGTACATTTCATTTTCATTTATCCTAACCCTATATCCCAATTTTCTTATCAATCTTCCCCAATTCCAATAGATTAACTCCCTAAGTCACTCAATCCCTCAATCTCTAACTCTAATTCAGTCAATTAATCTAGCAACAACCACTCGAGATTGTGTAGTAGATGAATTTGAATGATATGGCTCGTCAAAAATCAAACAAAAAAGACAAGCAAATTCCAGATTGAGTGTATTAGCATATTTGAATCAAGCAAAAAAGATGAATTTGAATGATATTGATCGTGAATTTGGATGAATTTGTTAAGTAAAAAGACAATTAAGCAAAGAATTCAGGAGTGAAGCAAATGAACTGGGATAATTTAGTATATGAATTTGGGATTTAGGGTTCTTGATTGAATTTGGGGAAAATGTTACAGTATGTTATTTGAGATATCAGTGTGTCAGTGTAAGCAAATGAGGGTAATCTTGGTATTTTGGATAAATAGTCAATTAACAAGTCGTAAAATCAGAAAAACGATGCTTGAAGTAAAAATACGGTGGTGATTGGGGAATATACCGTGATGTTCGAGTGTTATTTGTAAAAAGGAAAATACGCGGTGGTAATTTGTAAAAACCTGTAAATACGAGGTGATTATTTGTAATTTTTCCTAAATTGTAGGTAGTGTTTGGCAAAATACTTAAAAAAAAAAAATGAAATTGAATAAGAAATCAATTTTAAATTGAATTGCAAAAAAACATTACTAAATTAAATTTGGGAGCCACAAATGTATTTGTTTTCAATTTTTAAATTAAAAAGATTTGCAAATATTTAGCCAGATTCTCACAATGGAATTTGCAATATAAGAAAATTATTCCATTCTATTATTAATCTCACCTTTGCCAAGTGTCAAAATATTATTCGTGGTGTATAGATGATTCTATACACCGAGTGTAACCGTAGCCTTTTCGGTGTTGGGCCAACTATTACTTTTCAAGTTACAAAAACACTTTTAAAGTTTGGTCAAACACCACCTTATTCTTTTAGTTATAGGGCGATTTTGGAGTCAACACCCAATTAAAGTGCAAATATAAAGTTATTTTGTACTTTGTTGGACGATCCAACAAAAAGTGGATGTTTATTATATTTTTAAAAGTCAATAAAATTTCTGTCAAATTTGGAAGCAAAATTACTAAAGGCCGGCAGAATGGTTAGAACTTAGAAGTTGTAGTCGTCCAACAATGGAGAGATAATACATGTTCCACTCTCCTCGCCTTTTGCAAAGGTCTTTTGCTACCTAATCTCATTCCCACGTATCCATTTCCATTGTCATAAAAACACTATTTTAGGCGCAACACGTTTACTACGCCGTATTTGCTTATCACAAATTCTCGTTACATACGAGTCATATCCGTCTTTAATGAATACATATCGGAACTATCCCTCTTACAATGAAGCAAGTGGAAAGATAAATGAGGATTCATTTAGTTCTTCATTTGCATCTCACTTACCTTCTTGTGAGAGGGAATACGACTCGTCTTCAAAGAGACCAACTTCTTTCTTATATACTCCGTATTAGAAACACATATTTAAGTGTATATTCTTTACATTTAGCAATTTATAAGAATTTGAATTTGTCTCATGTGAAATTATTCGTATACTTGATTTGCTAAGACAAAATTACTTCTTTTAGACAATATTTTAACTACATGCATGCAAATATGCAAGTATGGATATAGATGGTTGAGCAATAAGCCATTGATTTAATGATTTCGCATTAACCTAGATTAAAAAATAAAAATAAAAATCGAGCCAATATGTTTTAACAAAGCCTATAAAAGAAGTTTAGATAGATCGAACCGAAACATTCTCCTTATTAATGACCTTATAAACATATCTTTTTTGCAAAAATTAATAAATACACAAATGAAATTCCATACGAATTGAAGCACACTTCACTTGACCGAGACACCTTGTCTAAGGAGTACGGAGTATCTATAAGATAATAGAAGGGATGAGGTTATAACTAAATGACTTGATTATTCTTGATTGAGACGGTTACATATATAGCCGAGTTGTTGGGAATAATCCAAGGATATTCCTAAAGATAATATCCTAACTAATATACGGAGTATTATCTAATGATAATATATTCTACTCTAACAATATCTCATAATATTATCTAATACACCTGCTCAGTCGAAGTGGTAGTTAACGGACACTTTAACTAGACTAAAAGAATAGTTGATGATGCCATGTAGAAATGCCAAGTTGATCGTTATCGACGTTTTCACCGTATATAGTGCCCTGAAATAAAATACATGTTACTTGATCCTATGCAAGATTTATTAGGCCTACAAATTTTTTGGAGGTACGTACATATCTTCGTCAAGAAGATCAAATAATTAATACTACGTATATGAAATATTTGATGGCATCTCACTATCTTAAAACTTCCAAGGCTTTTATATAGGTTTAACCCTGTAGGGGTTAACATAAAACCATGCTTTGACAATTACTTAGCTTGCTCTTGCAAGATACTCGTATTTTAATTACCAAATCCCATTGGTAATAGGCTATAGGCTATAGCACAAGTAAACTACCACGCACGAGAAACACTCTACGCAAATTCTTATTTCAGACGGACTATTTCCGTTTGAAAAATAAGACGGGATTATGTTGCCACTTTTTGATAAAATCTAACCACTTCTTATATCAAATCGTTTTCAATAGTGGTTATATCTAACTGTAAAGTGGTTACAAAATCCCGTCTTATTGTTTCAGATCAAAATGGTCCGTCTGAAGCAAGACCAACTGAACACTCTAATATTCAATAGGATGCTTGTTTTCATGACCCTATCTCACGGTAAAATTACATGAGACATGGAGTAATATATAACATTAATAGAAAAAAAAAGAAATATAAATAAATCAAAAGAAATTAAAACCTATTTTGTGAGAAGTGTCACGATAAATTTAGGGTGCCCCTCAATACACTCTAAAATATCCCGAAACACTCATTTTTATGTGTTATATGAAGGGTTTGTCCTTAAATTTTCAACATATTAAAATCCAATTATTATAACAAAATTTGGGGTATATTTGTCTATGACTAGTATTCGAGTGTCCCGATAGTTTTTTAGAGTGTAATTATGTGCACCATAAATTTATTAAGAGATAGTCTCATGGTAAATTTATTATGAGACCGTCTCACTAAGAAGTAATTAATACATGTCAATTCGTAGTCTTGAGTTATTTTACATAAAACAATGTCGGGTTTGTTATAGAATAAGAAATATAAGATACAAAAGGTAGAGACGATAAGGGAAAATGGGTTTAGAGAGAGGAGATAGATTCAATAGAGTTAGTTTATTCATCTCATTCAGGGGTATATATAATAGATTTCGTGTTAGAAACCTAATTACATAATGGAACATAATGCCCAATGGACATCCACATAATACGTTTCATATAACACTACTCCCCCTTGGATGTACATTACTAAAGAACATGTCTCGTTAAAATCTTACTATAAAACCCTATGGGAAAAACACTAGTAAGGAAAAGCAGAGTACATTGTCCCTCTACACGCAAACTAATAAGCTGTCTCATTAAAATCTTTCTAAGGAAAACTCAATGGGACAAAACCTTAGATAAGGAAAAAGAGTACAGCGCGTGCACACTCCTCCTGATAGTTACAACACTTGTAAAACGTCGTTGATGCTCATGATGTAGCAAAGTTTCTCGATCTTGGAAATAACTATCATCGTACTTGATTGAGTTTATAGATGTCTTCAGTTAATAGGAATGGTTGAATTGTTTCAAAACTCATAATATGGATATTGTAAATCATGCATCTTCACTTCTAGTACACTTGTCACTTTTGCGGTTGAAAATACTGCACATTTTCTTTGAGTGATCATATCATCAACAATGTGCATGTATATGATATGTGACTACGTTCTAAACTATGATGTGAAATAATGCAATGATGTAATAGTAAACTAATATGAAAATACTTAACTTAGTCTCTATATGCATATGATGACTCAATAATGAAAACTGTACAGTGTGTTTCATAATCTCCATAAATTGGACGAAATTCATGTTAATGAGCTCTTTATATAAATATGACAAATGGTCGAATGGACTTATAAAGTCCTTATTCAATTGTTCATTGAACATTGCGTGCAAACGTATATCTGTTCATATGGATATACTTTCATGATCATACTATAAGACTTCCCTTGTTTACGTATATCTAGAATCGACATTCTCCATATATCACACGGTATGTGTAATTTAATATGATAAAACTTCCCTTGTTTACCAACTTCTTACGTACTCCCCCCCCAAGGTGGTAAAAAATATATTCAAGATAGATTGCATCAATTATAAATAACCTTAGAATGTGATTTCCTATATCACGTATAAATGAGATTTAATTCAATTTAAGAAGATCAACTTGTTCTCATAATAATAATCAAATTGTGGATTGCAATAGGACAAATTACTCATATTTGAGTATGTGGTCTTCAAGCCACTTAAAAAAAAATATCAATTTGTACAATTGAATTTATAAGGTTTTTGTCCAACCTTGAGTAATGTGCAATTTTATTGTTTAGATCTTCAAATGTCAATCATACCCAATTTTAGTATAGTTATTGCGTGTAATAAAATATATATGAAATACTTGAAAAAGTTTGAGCACATTGTTGTTTGTGTATGTAAAATTAAAGCTTTATAAGGAAATCGGTATAGAAAGAACCCGTACGACCTCAATTTTACATCAAAATCATTTTGCTCATACTTTTAAGCCCATGTTGATCATATATGTCTTAACATCTCATGTCAACTTTGATAGTAGTTCGCAATGCATTACAATGCTCCATATTTGGAGTTAGATATGCCTTAATATGTGCAATTGTGCACTTTCTCGGCAAACTTAAAGTTGGATGCTAACTTATAATTAGCTATTATATCATACGTGCGTAAAATAATTTATCTCCATATGATCAAAATATGATTTGATATAGCATTTAGATAGGACACATGTAGTGTCTCATGTAGATTGGCAAGATTGATCATATAATAAAAATCGCTTTGAGATATAGGACGATATTATTCCTTTTGAGTAACCATGCATTGCGATTTAAATGTGTTAACTATTACTCCATATGTCGAATAAATTTAAGACTTAAGAAATTGGAGAATTTGACTTTTTATTGGGGTAATGAAGAATAAATAAATAGATGGGTAAGACTACTCCATAAATAAACTAGTCTCTCGTTCAAATATAGAAGATGACTAGCTCACAATAAGAGGATACGAGATCGAATTTTATTAAATTGATAGAGGCTCGTCTTAAGTTATGTGACATGAGACCGTCTCGCATTAGTAGTTAGGTGCCCGTCTCAATGAAATATATAGAAGATCGTCTCACTTTAAAAGATATGAGGCTGTTTCACATTAATTGGATATGAGCTCATCTCACTTAAATAAATATGAGATCGTCTTGATATAAATAGATAGGAGACCGTCGCACATTAAATAGATAGAGACCATCTCACATTTAAAATGGTATGAGATATCATGTCACATTAATGTGATAGAAGACCGCCTTAAATTATGATGACAAAAGACCGTCTTAAATTATAATGAAGGGAGACTATCTCGTACTAAATAGATAGATAGTCTCATGTTAATTAGATATGATTATATGAGATCGGCTCACGTTAAATAGATATGAGTTCGTCTCACGATAAATAAATATGATAAATATTAGACCATCTCAATTATATAGATAGAAGACTATCTTATACTATGATGAAGAGTCTATCGATCCCAAATACTCAATATGAGGGGGGGGGGGGGGGGGGGGGGGGGGTTAATTGAGTACATATAAAGTATGCCTACTTTTTCTTTTGTCCGTATGAGCGTGAATGAGCAATGAGTAGTTCGAATTTATTGATTAAAATCGACCTAACTAAATGTAATAAGGGTAAAGTCGCGTCACCTTAATCAAAGTAATCCTAATTCACTACTAACTAATAGTTGGCGGTAAGTAAGGTATCGAATCTACAGGGAGGCGGTAGTATTCTAATCTGTTAAACTAGGTTTGTCTCTTAAGTAACAATTTCGGGGTTTTTAATTGTGTTTCTAAACTAATAGCAAACAATAACAATAACTAATAGCAAACGATAACAATAAACGATTGAAAACAATAAGATTAAAAGTCTAGGGTCTCAGGTTCACTAGGATTATTGTTCAGGGGTAAGGGTGTAATCAACTATCATGCAATAAAGTTATCTAAGGTCACAAGATCAGTCGATTCAATTATGCCTTTTAGATCTACAATCTAACATGCGATCGCTATCATTAAACGAGTTCTATTCAATTATCGTAGTCTATCTTAGTCTTAACCCGGTCGGTGTTAATCCTAATTTGCGAGACTATTTAATTAATCATGGCCAGTAATCAAACAACTAGAATTAAAACGATAATCAAACGATAGCCATGCAATTGCAATTCAATTAATTAGTCTACCCCTTATAACAATCCTAGATCCCCTTTCAACCCTAGAAAGAAATTTAGCTACTCATAACGATATTAATAACAACGATAATAAATAAAGTAGACATGATTAACAATAACGAAAGGAGTAACAAAGAATAATTAAAGAACTAGAAGGTAACTAATTAAATAACGAAGAAAGATTGAAGAATACCGATTACAAGTTTGAACTAAAGACAACAGTCTTGATGAATGAATCCAGCCGTAAAGAAAAGAAAAGTTGAGTTTCTAATATTAAAGTGTACCTAATTATGAAAGACGAGCTTTCCTTTTATAATAAAAATCTAATTAATCAGGTTAAACTAGTTTAGGAAATACGAAAACCGTCAAATAGTAGGCTGCTCGATCGAGCAAAGTGAATCTGCTCGATCGCGACTCGATCGAGCATCCTTCATTTTGGCCTGTTCTTCGCTTTTTTTCATTTCTTCTCCATTGCTCTCGATTTCCGTGCCTAACGTTCTACGATCCGACTCCGCCATGCTCCATACTAACTCAAAAAGCTCCAAATGCATCCAATCTGCATTAAAAACATAATAGAAGCGGCAGAATCAATATTCTAGCTAAAATAGCATAGAAATAAGCAAGGAAAGACGGTAAATCGAGTTATATGTAACTAAGGGAAGCATAAAATATGTGTATAAATAATGATCATCAAACTCCCCCAAACCAATCCTTTGCTTGTCCTTAAGTAAAGCACTCAACACTAAACAAAGACAAACATACAAATGGTGAATGAAAAACTCAAAGCTAATGTTAATGCACATACAAATCCCAAGCTATCTCTATCTATAACAAAGTAATGACCAAGTTGTACCAATAAAACAAATTCAAAGGCACGAGAAAGTAGAAAACGCAACTCATATTCCAAGATTTTACATGATACCGTAGTATAGACAAAAACCAAATACCTTTCAATTTTGCACGGCTCAATTTGTCGGATTCTCGCGGATTCACTCATGCACTCATAAGTTTATGTAAGGGTGAGTTTTGTGAAGATAGAAAGAAATAGAAACACTCACTCAACTTATGAAACATGCATGCATTCTAATGTGATAGTAATTTCCCCAACTACTACGCATTCGTTATAAAGTACATAAATCAAGACAACAAGGGAGGCTAATGGATGAAGGTATAGAAGTGGATTGTGCCAAGGCACGTATGGAAATATGGGGCTAAGACTGGTAGTCGCAGCGACACTTACCAAAACAAATCTACAAGACTAGCACAGACCAACACCTGACTAGAGAAATCATCTTAAACTTGACAACACAAGAGAGATATCGATATTGCTCTCTAAATATGCATTAGACTCTAATATAATCCCTTTCATTATCCCTTGAACAATTTAATGAAGCAACATATTTTTTTCTTTCTGTTCTTTTTTTTTTCTTCTCTTTTTCTTCTCTTTTTTTTCTCTTTACAAATCTTTTGCTCCATAACATTTCTCAACAAAGGGAAGAAATGACACAATTGCCAACGTATTTGCTACACCCATTTGATATTCTTTTTCAGAAATCCCGACCCAACCATAGTAGACAAGTAGACAAGAAATAGCATGCAACTGCGACTGTCCTGATAAGGTAGGCAAATTCTAAGAATGTAGCTATTAGATGGGATATAAAACAGGCTACAAATGTTCCAAATGGCTAAACAAAAGGTAATGTAAGGCTTATTTGAATAAAAAGAACCGCCTTTCCTCATGCACATATCAAACGAACGCGTATAGTATCAAGAAATGAATGTCACACTTATGCAATTTGATGTTACATATTCCACAAGGAGTACCACACTCAAGCCTAAAGACAATAAGACCAGTTTATCGATGTTCCTGGCCTAGGAAGCTCTATAGACCTCAGAATTTTAAGTGGTTTACCAACAAAAATTGGCCAAATCTAATTAGCATAAGGTATGTCAAAAACGATCAAGACTTGTTCTATGAGCTTTGTTTTCAAAAGTAGTAAGTCAAAACAATGTACATGGACAACTTATTTGGGATTCAAATGCAGAAACAAAGCAAATTATCATCATTGTTATTCAATTTCACCAAGACTCGACCTAATAAAATAAAAAACATGTTTTTGGATTTTGTAAATTTTTCAATTTTTATGATTATTTTTTTCTCTCACACAACGGAAATAAACACACAACATAAATAAAGACTCTCCCCCAAACCTAAATGTCACATTGTCCGCAGTGTGACGCTAACAGCATAGCAATCACACAACAACCAACATTAGCAACCTAAAGGACACAAGTAACAAAGGGAAAGGGGAAAAACTGAAAGAAAATACAATAAAAGAAAGTACAAGGATAGATAATACAAGCTGTATAGACATAGCCTCTCCCAAACCAGATGCAAAATGGGGGGCGCAGTGACCAGCTGTCACTACTGCTCATCAGTCGGGTTCAAGTTCAGGTTTCGTTACCTCGGGAAACTTAGGGGGGTTACCCAAGCTATACACTTTTTATAACTTGCATTCCTCTTCCGTCAGCAGTTTTTTCATCTCAACTACTGCCTTACTCCGTGAGCTTCCAGCTTTAGCAGTGCTGGAAATTAAAGCGATCTCTAGAGGATCCCTATTCAAACACAAAGAAAGACAGTCATCAACAGTCAAATCCACAATATCGATCCTATGACATGTCTCTTTGATAAGTGAATATTTGTATGATTTTAACCCCCAGTTTAGCTCGGTTTTGTATGTCATTTGTGCTTTGTTAAGCCACTTTATGAGCTAATATCGTCTTCTAGGCGAATTCCTATGTTTTAACCTGTTTTGTAGGGAAGTGACGTTTCTACGCCCTTTTTCTATATTCCCGAGCATTTGCCTAGAACCCGACGATTTGAGAAGCAAGCTTGACCATGTCGAAGGCATTTCAAGAAGGTTCACCGATTCAAAAGAAAGAAGAAGTAAAGACGATGTTGCAGTTGTCAGAAGATCAATCAGTTAGGCGAAGAATTCATCGCTTTACATCAAACCCTATCAACAACAAACCCGACTCAAGAGGTCAAGGGGGATGTTGGAAGTCAGGTCATATGCAAGGGGAGATGAAACGAGAGTCAAAGCTTCTAGATGACAACTTACCCGATCGGGTAAGTGTGTACCCGATCGGGTATCCCTGCTGCTTCGAGCAAATTGCTTCAACTTCCTCCTTTTGTCCTATATGTTCAATGCTCGACCCCTTCCCCACAAAACCCTAATGATATATAAAGGATGCTCCAGCCACTCTTCTCAACACATCTTCTCTTTACAATAATCTCTTCTCTTCTTAAACTTCTCTTTAGATTAGAAGGAGGGGGAACTAGCCTCCCTTCTCTCATTTTCTTCTTCTTTAGTTCTTAGTTTATTTCTGTCCTTTCTACATCAAAATCTTAGCTTAGATCAATAAGAATTTCAGTCTTTGTAATCTACTTTGTTGGGTTCAAGTGTTGTAATTCAAGGAACGATTATTCTATGCAAGGGATTTCTTTTATTGTTTTCACTTTCATTGTTGATCGTCACCTAGGTATTCCTATTTTATCCTTTGTTTAATGTCCTTATTGTTTTCTATTTGATTGTTATTTTCCATATATATTATCTTAGATTCATTTTAATACTTGATGATCATTATTTATATACATATTTTATGCCTCCCTTAGACGCATTTAACTCGATTTACCGTCTTTCCTTGCTTATTTTATGCTATTTTAGCTAAAATATCGATTCTGCCGCTTTTGTTATGTTCTAATGCAGATTGGATGCATTTGAAGCTTTCTGAGTAGATATGGAGCAAGGCGGAGTAGGATCGTAGAAGCTAGGCACGGAAATCGAGGAAGAAAAGAGAATAAATGAAGGAAAGTGAAGAAAACGAGCTAAATGAAGGTCTGCTCGATCGAGCAGAACAACATTGCTCGACCGAGTCGTGGTCAGGTCTTGCTCGATCGAGCAGAAGGCCCTTGCTCGATCGAGCAAGTCTTTATTTCGGTGCTTTTTCGTGTTTTCCTTAATTTTAACCTAATTAGTTAGATAATTTGTATTATAAAAAGAAAGCTCGTCTTTCTTAATTAGACATGCTTTTCTAGACTTTCATATACTTTCATATGCTTTCTTAGGCCTTTGAATGCTTTTATGCTTTAATTCAAAAACCCTAAATTAGTTTACTTTGCCTCTGGATTTTATTCATCAAAGACGATTGTCTTTTGTTCAACTTGTAATTGGTATTCTTCAATCTTTCTTTGTTATTCAATTTAATTACCTTCTTGTTCTTTAAATATTCTTCGTTCATCCTTTCATTGTTGTTAATCATGTTTACTTTAATTATTATTGTTGTTGTTTATATCGTTATGAGTAGCTAAATTCCTGTCTAGGGTTGAAAGGGGATCTAGGATTGTTAGAAGGGGTAGATTAATTGATTGAATTGCAATTGCATGGTTATCGTTTGATTATCGTTTTAATTCTAATTGTTTGATTAGTGGTCATGATTAATTAACTAGTCTCGCGAATTAGGATTGACACCGACCGAGTTAAGACTAAGATATGCTACGATAAATGAATAGAACTCGTTTAATGATAGCGATCGCATGTTAAATTGTAGATCTAAAGGGCAATACTTGAATCGACCGATCTTGTGACCTTAGATAACTTTATTGCATGATAGTTGATTTTATCCCTATCCCTGAACAATAATCCTAGTGAACCTGAGACCCTAGACTTTTAATCTCATTGTTTTCAACCTTATTAGTTTGTTGTTGCTTATTATTATTAGTTGTTATTATTATTGTTATTAGTTGTTATTGTTTACTTTAGTTGTTGTTATTAATTGCTATTAGTTTAGAAACCACAATCAAAACCCAGAAATTGTTACTTAAGAGACAAACCTAGTTTAACAGATTAGAATACTACCGCCTCCCTGTGGATTCGATACCTTGCTTACCGCTGACTATTAGTTAGTAGTGAATTAGGTTTACTTTGATTAAGGAGACGCGACTTTAACCTTATCAAATTTGGCGCCGTTGCCGGGGAGGCAACAGTTTTCTGTTTGTTTCTACTTAGTTTGTCTTTTTCGTCTCAGGGAACCTAAGTTCCTTGAGACAGTTCTCATCCTTTTCTTTAGTTTTTGTTTATGCCCAGGTGTTCTAGGTCCGTTCTCGTGCCCTACGATTCCGAACCAGAGAAGACTCTCCGGTCTAGACGACACTTTTGGAAGGAAATTCAAGAAGCGGAAGACTTGAGTACGCTTGAAACAGTTTACGCCGAATTCGTCGCAGAAAAACCGTCCTTAGAAGAGGATACACCTATTTCTGCACCTACTACAACCAGGCCTACTCTAGCCAGCCATTCGGAGCCTACCGTTGCATCTATTCCCAAGGGATTTCAACTCCCTACTACGGGTAATAGTACATTTGAGATTCGTCCATCTTATATCTCTTTGGTGGAGCGAAACATGTTTGGAGGAAGCCCTACTGAGGATCCTGCTAAGCATATGGAGAAATTCACCAACTATTGTTGCTCTATTCCTTTAACGGGTGGAGTGACACAAGATCAGATCAAGTTGGTGTTGTTTCCCTTTTCATTACGAGACGGGGCAGAAGATTGGTTGAGTGAGTTAGATATGGCTGCACTTGGCATCACCGATTGGAATTCTTTGGCTCTTGCATTCTACAAAAGATATTTTCCGCCATAGAAAACCAATGCCATTCGAAGCCAAATCACAAGTTTCAAACAAGGTCCAAATGAGAACTTTAATGAGGCCTGGGTTCGCTTCAAAAAGCTTGTCAAGTCTGTTCCACATCATGGTTTTGATACTTGGTTCCTACGTAACCAATTTTATAATGGGTTATATGATGATCAGAGGACGTTGCTCGATTCTGCTGCCAATGGGATATTCCAAAATAACACTACTGATGCCAATGGTTGGAAGTTAGTTGATGAGATGGCTACTCACACTGCTGAGTATGGGAATCCCAGGGGTAATGCGAGGAGAGGAGGTACGGATAATGCCATTGTAGCTCAGTTAGAGGCATTAACTGCCAAAATTGCCGAGTTACAAACTTCAAAGTCCTTGGAGAATAAGCAAACGGTTCATGCCATGGTTCCACAAGAGCCAACTTGTGAAAGATGTGGTACTATGGGGCATAATGCAGTGGAATGTATGAGTACGGTTGATCAAGTGCTTGCTTTTCAATCCTTTAAGCAAGGTTCACCGTACTCTAACTTTTATAATGAAAGGACAAGAGAGCATCCCAATTTCTCCTACCGAAGTCAGAATGTTCTTAATCCGACCCCACCACCACCTCAGCAACAAGGTTCATCTTATGTGATTCCTCAGAATCACAATTCTCAAGGTAACTTTAACTGTTCCAATCAAGGTAGCCAAAACTTCCAACAACCTCCACCTCCACCACCTCCAAGTAATGATATGGCGGAACTGAAAGCCATGTTTCAGCAGAGTCTTATGATCCAACAAAAGCAAGATGCTCAGATCTCACAACTGATAGCTCATAACAAGATGGTTGACACTCAAATTGCCCAATTGGCAATTCAAAATCCACATACAGAACTGGGTAATCTTCCTCCTCAAGGACACCCTCCACATGAACAAGTCAATGCCATCACTTTGAGGAGTGGAACCCATTACAAAGGCCCTGAAATGATAAGGGATGAAACCAATGAAAGCTTGGAAGTTGCTGATCAAAATTCGAAAAAAGGCGAAAAAGAGGCTGAAAACAAGGTTGCTCGATCGAGCAGCACCCTCTTGCTCGATCGAGTAACCCAGAAAATTTGCTCAAATTCTTCTCGGGAAGTTTCTAAAAGTTACAGTACAACAAAACTCGATCGAGCAACCTCTCTACTCGATCGAGCAGCCCCTGATCAGGATGAAAAGCCTTCTAATTCATTTTCCAAAGCCAAAGAAGTCGAGCCCATTGTAATTAAACTTCCTTTTCCTCAACGCTTGCATAAATCAAAGCTCGATAAACAGTTTGGGAGGTTTATGGATGTAGTGAAGAATTTACAAGTGAGTGTACCATTTACCGAGTTGATCACTCAAGTGCCGGCCTATACAAAGTTTCTAAAGGATATATTGACAAGGAAGCGGTCCTTTAATGAAGTGGAGACGGTTGCATTTACTGAGGAATGCAGTGCTGTGTTGCAATCGAGATCACCACCTAAGCTAAAGGATCCAGAGAGTTTTTCTATTCCTTGTAATATAGGTTTCTTAGCAATTGATAAAGCCCTTTGCGATTTAGGGGCTAGTGTTAGTGTTATGCCATTTTCTATATGCAAAAAGTTAAATATGGGTTAACTTACTGTTACAAACTTGACCTTACAAATGGCCGACTGTTCTATTAAACACCCTTTAGGGATTTTAGAAGACGTACCGTTTAGAGTAGGGAAGTTTTTCATACCAGTTAACTTTGTCGTCTTAGATATGGCTGAAGACACCCAAATTCCTATCATCTTAGGACGACCATTCCTCCATACTGCGGGGGCGGTTATAGATGTCAAGAATGGGAGACTTACAGTAACAGTGGGGGATGAGACTATCACTTTCAACCTAGATAAGGCAATGAAACACCCCCTACTAGAAGAGACATGTCATAGGGTTGATATTGTGGATTTAACTATTGATGACTGTCTCCCTTTGCGTTTGGATAGGGATCCTCTGGAGATCGCCTTAATGTCCAGGAATGCTGAAGCTGGAAGCTCACGAAGTAAACTCAAGTCCATATGGTCGAGACCATTCACAAAAACCAAGGTGAGCAAGTTTGAGTCGGTTACGCTACAAACCGACAAGGGCAGAATATTCAAAGTCAATGGTCAACGCTTAAAGACCCATTACGATAGAGCATTTATAGGAGTGAGAGAGGCCGTCGACCTTTTCACTCTTGATAAACCACCATGACTTTGAGGTAACACGGTCGTGCGGGACCGATATAAACCAACGCTAACCGGGAGGCAACCCGACACTTACTTGTAATTCATTTATAAATTTTATTTCGATTAGCTTGGTTATTGATGTTATAGTTCAATTCAATTTAGTTTGGATAGTTAATATAGTTGTGCTTTATTGAGTGCGGTGAGGGAGCGATCTAACAATTTTATGGAGTGTTTGCAGCTAAAAAAAATTGGAAGTCGCTTTCATAACGAAGAAACGAAAAGAAAGAAAGAAGAAAAGAAGAGAAAACAAGTGACGGACTTGATCCTACTGGGTTGCTCGACCGAGCACACTAACCTGCTCGATCGAATTTTCGTGCATGCCACACATCAGCCACTTTTGCAAACTCGAAAATCCGGAAAATTTAACTTGCTCGATCGAGCAGGTTGGGTTTGCTCGATCGAGTCGATCGGTTCAGACCAGTCCGAAGCCTTAAAAAGCAAGTTTTCACCAATTTTTTCTTCATTTATCTTCTTATTTCGTCATTCTTCTTCACTACCTCACCCTTATTCTCTCAATTACTGGTATTATCTATCCTTGTACTTTCTTTTATTGTACTTTCTTTTAGTTATTTCCCCATTCCCTTTTGTTAGTAATGTCCTTTAGGTTGCTATTGTTGTTTGTTGTGTGATGTTGTGCTGTTAGCGTCACACTGAGGACACTGTGACATTTAGGTTTGGGGGAGAGTCTTTATTTATGTTGTGTGTTTAGTTTATTTTAAAAAAAAAAATCATAAAAATTGAAAAATTTACAAAATCCAAAAACATGTTTTCATTTTATTAGGTCGAGTCTTGGTGAATTGAATTACAATGATGATAATTTGCATTGTTTCTGCATTTGAATCCCAAATAAGTTATCCATGTACATATTTTTGACTTGCTATTTTTGAAAACAAAGCTCATTGTACAAGTCTTGACCGTTTTTGACATACCTTATGCTAATTAGATTTGGTAATTTTTGTTGGTAAACCACTTAAAATTCTGAGGTCTATAGAGCTTCCTAGGCCAGGAACATCAATAAACTAGTCTCATTATTTTTAGGCTTGAGTGTGGTACTCCTTGTGGAATGTGTAACATCAAATTGCATAAGTGTGACATTCGTTTCTTGATACTATATGCGTTCGTTTGATGAGTGCATGAGGAAAAGTGGTTCTTTTTGTTCAAATAAGTCTCACATAGCCAAAAAGACTTGATTTTATACCCTTATTATTGAGTTCTCTATGTTTTGCCCATTTGAGCCTTTGTAGCCTATTTCATAACCTATCTAATAGCTACATTCCTAGAACTTCTCCTACCTTATCGGGACAGTCGTAGTTGCATGTTTTTCTTATCTACTTGTCTACTATGGTTGGGCCAGGATTTCAAAAAGAATATCAATTGGGTGTAGCAAGTATGTTGGCAATTGTGTCATTTATTCCCTTTGTTGAAAAAAAAAAGTTATGAAGCAAAAGAAGGAAGAAAAGAAAAAAAGATTTGATTTGAAAAGAAAAAAAATGAAAAAGAAAAGAAGGAAAAGAAAAGGAAAAAAGAAAAAAAAGAAAGAAAAAAAATATGTTGCTTCATTGAGTTATTCAAGGGAAAATGAAAGGGAATTTACTAGAGTCTAATGCATATTTAGAGAGCAATATCGATATCTCTCTTGCGTTGTCAAAGTTTAAGATGATTTCTCTAGTCGGTGTTGGTTTGTGCTAGTCTTGTAGATTTGTTTTGGTAAGTGTCGCTGCGACTACCGGTCTTAGTCCCACATTCCCATACGTGCCTTGGCACAATCCACTTCTATACCTTCACCCATTAGCATCCCTTTTTGTCTTGATTCATGTACTTTATAGCGAATGCGTATTAGTTGGGGAAATTACTATCACATTAGAATGCATGCATGTTTCATAAGTTGAGTGAGTGTTTCTACTTCTTTCTATCTTCACAAAACTCACCCTTACATAAACGTTTGAGTGCTTAAGTGAATCCGCGAGAATCCGACAAATTGAGCCTTGCAAGATTGAAAGGTATTTGGTTTTGTCTACACTACGGTATCATGTAAAATCTTGGATTATGAGCTGCGTTTTCTACTTTCCCGTGCCTTTGAATTTGTTTTATTGGTACAACTTAGTCATTACTTTGTCATAGATATGGATAGCTTGGGGTTTGTATGTGCATTGACATTAGCTTTGAGTTTTTCATTCACCATTTGTATGTTTGTCTTTGTATGTGTCGAGTGCTTTGCTTAGGGACAAGCAAATGATTGGTTTGGGGGAGTTTGATAGTCATTATTTATATACATATTTTATGCCTCCCTTAGACGCATTTAACACGATTTACCGTCTTTCCTAGCTTATTCTATGCTATTTTAGCTAGAATATCGATTATGCCGCTTTTGTTATGTTCTAATGCAGATTGGATGCATTTGGAGCTTTTTTAGTAGAAATGGAGCATGGCAGAGTAGGATCGTAGAAGCTAGGCACGGAAATCGAGGAAGAAAAGAGAATAAATGAAGGAAAGTGAAGAAAACGAGCTAAATGAAGGCCTGCTCGATCGAGCTGAACAACATTGCTCGACCGAGTCGTGGTCAGGTCTTGCTCGATCGAGCAGAAGGCCCTTGCTCGATCGAGCAAGTCTTTATTTCGGCGCTTTTTCGTGTTTTCCTTAATTTTAACCTAATTAGTTAGATAATTTGTATTATAAAAAGAAAGCTCGTCTTTCTTAATTAGACATGCTTTGCTAGACTTTCATATACTTTCATATACTTTCATATGCTTTCTTAGGCCTTTGAATGCTTTTATGCTTTAATTCAAAAACCCTAAATTAGTTTACTTTGTCTCTGGATTTTATTCATCAAAGACGATTGTCTTTAGTTCAACTTGTAATCGGTATTCTTCAATCTTTCTTTGTTATTCAATTTAATTACCTTCTTGTTCTTTAAATATTCTTCGTTCATCCTTTCATTGTTGTTAATCATGTTTACTTTAATTATTATTGTTGTTGTTTATATCGTTATGAGTAGCTAAATTCCTGTCTAGGGTTGAAAGGGGATCTAGGATTGTTAGAAGGGGTAGATTAATTGATTGAATTGCAATTGCATGGTTATCGTTTGATTATCGTTTTAATTCTAGTTGTTTGATTACTGGCCAGGATTAATTAACTAGTCTCGCGAATTAGGATTGACACCGACCGGGTTAAGACTAAGATAGGCTACGATAATTGAATAGAACTCGTTTAATGATAGCGATCGCATGTTAAATTGTAGATCTAAAGGGCATAATTGAATCGACCGATCTTGTGACCTTAGATAACTTTATTGCATGATAGTTGATTTTATCCCTATCCCTAAACAATAATCCTAGTGAACCTGAGACCCTAGACTTTTAATCTCATTGTTTTCAACCTTATTAGTTTGTTATTGCTTATTATTATTAGTTGTTATTATTATTGTTATTAGTTGTTATTGTTTACTTTAGTTGTTGTTATTAATTGCTATTAGTTTAGAAACCACAATCAAAACCCAGAAATTGTTACTTAAGAGACAAACCTAGTTTAACAGATTAGAATACTACCGCCTCCCTGTGGATTCGATACCTTGCTTACCGCTGGCTATTAGTTAGTAGTGAATTATGTTTACTTTGATTAAGGAGACGCGACTTTAACCTTATCAATACTGTTATAATCGTAATTTCATTTCTTAGATTATCAATTAGTGTCGTTATTATCGCCATATAGAGAGTCTTAAATTAGTGTAAACATGTCTATCCTAGTTTTTATTATCATCATCATCTTAGATATAATCATTATCATGAGTGAATAGCCACCTTTCTAGGGTGTAGGGTAGCCATGTTAGGTTGATTAAAAGATGATAATTGGATAAAAGAAATTGTGCTTTTAAAACATTGTGTCTATGCATGTTTGGACTATAACGATAGTTAACGATTTCTGGCCGAAAATCATTGACTAAAATGGAATTATTTTCCAAGGTAGAGATACGCGAATTGAGTAGACAAAGCATGACATGGTAGATTAGACCTAGTAAATTGCCTAAAAGCTTGCTAGACCATCTGATCTATGATTGTAATGAACACATCATTCTTACGAACTCACAATGAATTATTTGCATGTTCCATATCCAATTGTATCAATATATTAATTTACATGTGTGAACCTACTTCCCTAGATGCTTTTCATTATTGTTAATTCATCATTTGCTTTATTTCTTTCATCTTCAATTGCTTTTATTTTGTTTTCATTTATGCTTTTGTTAGTTTAGACATCATAATCCCAAAACCCAGATATTCGTTAGAAAAGACCAAATTGCGAGACATTTCACATTCTATAGGATACACCATCTTCCTGAGGATCGACCCCTACTTCCCTAATTACATTAATTTGTTATTAGCCTAGTCTGGGTAATTTATCTTTGTATCGGGCTCGCGACAAGCACGATCAAATTTTGGCGCCGCTGTCGGGGAGCACGGTTTAGTTATCTTTTTTCTTGTGATTTTTATCTCAATTAGTTTTATCTAGTCTTTAGGAACCCAAATTCCTTTAGACCTCTCTTGATTTTTCATCTTAGCTTTTCAATCTTATGCCCAGATCTTCTAGTCTAGGGACCCCTATCTCTTTAGACCCCGACCTATAAAGGACTATGCGTAGGAAACTAAAGCTATTCAACGAAATTTCAAAAGCTTCTGATACTTTAAGTTTAGATCGTATTCGTGAGAAATACTCGGATATTCTATCTAATCTTGAAGGAGAAGAAGACCCATTCTCATCTCCATTCACAAACACCAATCAAATTTCAAACAATACTCCATCTTCATCTTCGCAAAAGGAAATGGTTCAACTTTCAGACCATTCCAAACCCACCGCAGAAACACTTCCAAGGGGTATTTCTACACCCCAAATCACAGCCCAAAACTTTGAAATCAAACCTGCTTTCATTAACCTTATAGAAAGAAGCCAATTTAGTGGCAATGCCACAGAAGATCCCAACCTTCACATCCAAAACTTTTGTGACTATTGCTCCACCATTAGACAAACTGGAGTCACCAAAGGGCAAATTAGAGAGATGCTCTTCTCATTCTCTTTGAGGGGTAAGGCAAAGTTGTGGATACATAGCCTTGATAAGGTTACATTAGGTATCACCGATTGGGAGAGTTTAGCTCTTGCCTTCTACCAAAAGTACTTTCCTCCAGAAAAGACCGCTTTGTTGAGAAGTCAAATCACTGGTTTCCGACAAGGGGATGATGAGAGCCTATATGAAGCTTGGGAGAGGTACAAGGACTTGCAAAGGGAGTGTCCTCATCATGGGATAGATCCATGGCTCCTTGCCATCACATTCTATAATGGGTGTTATATAGAGTCCCGTCGTATCCTGGATTCTGCTAACAATGGAAGATTTGATCAAATTAATGTTGAAATTGCTCACACTACCATTGAATCCATGGCAATTCACGATTCTCAATATAGAAATTCCCGCTCCATACCATTGAAATCTAAGCAAGAGGACCCCACTTTGACACTTTTACAAGCTCAAGTAGCCCTTCTCACACAAAAGCTAGAACAATTTCAATCCTCTACATTTCCACAAAGTGACAATGGTGTAAGTAAAATTGAAGCCATGATGCTGCAATTGGCTTAAAGGCAAGACACCATAATAGCTCAATTCCAGGAGAGCGATCAAGCTAAGGATACCGCCATCAAAATGTTGGAAGCTAAAATTTCCCAATATGCCTCTTCTAATACCCACCAAAAGCAAGGGCATCTGCCTTCACAATGTTACCAACCTCATGAAACTGTAAATGCCATTTCCTCGAGAAGTGGTAAGCATAATGATGAGCCCGTGGTTGTTGATGTTGAAGATGAGGTGCCCATGTCAAAGGGGAAAGAGCCCGAGATTCCTATTGAGATCAAAGTCCCATTTCCCCAAAGATTAGCCAAGCACAAAGAGGAGGCAAAGTATGGTAAGTTCCTTGACGTCGTCAAGAATTTAAATGTAACAGTCCCCTTTATTGAATTGCTTTCCCAAGTTCCTTCTTATTCCAAGTTTATGAAGGAAGTCCTCAAAAAGAAGAAATCCTTCAATGTGATGAAGACCGTAGCTTTCACTGAAGAGTGTAGTGCACTCTTGCAAAATAAGTCTCCACCAAAACTTAAGGACCCTGGTAGTTACTCCATCCCTTGCACTATAGGCACGTATACCATTGATAAGGCCCTTTGCGACCTAGGTGCTAGTGTAAGCGTCATGCCCTTTTCTATGTTTGAAAAAATTAACATGGGTGCTTTGAAATGCACTAATATTACTTTGCAAATGGCGGACCGTTCTCTAAAACAACCTATGGGTGTTTTAGAAGATGTGCCCGTCAAAGTTGGTAAGTTTTTCATCCCCGTTGACTTTCTAGTACTTGACATGGCCGAGGACTCTCAAATCCCAATCATTTTGGGAAGACCCTTTTTGCACACCACTGGTGCAGTTTTTGATGTCAAGAATGGGAAGTTAACATTGGAGGTAGGAGATGACAAGGTGACCTTTAGTAAAAATTCCACCGTTAGGAGTCCCGCGTTAGAAGACTCACGTTATGTGCTTGATGTGTATGACTCTTCTATTGTTTCTCCTAGGTCTCGATCCTTATTGACGGATCCATTGGAGGCACATGTTAGTGTTGATTCTCTTGCAGGTTAGCATACTAAAAGCACTACTGCTAAAAGTGCTAGAAGAGGCTATTCCCGGAAAAGCTTGGCATGGATGGAGAATGTAAAGAACGCTATGATAATGAGCTTGGATGATAGTGAGCTTAAAGATAAAGGATGATCAAAGAAATAAATGGAGTCTTGCAAGACTTTTAAATTGCGCTTCTCGGGAGGCAACCCGTGTTCCTTTTCTTTTTGCTTTTTTCTTTTTGTATTCCCTTTTTCATTGTTAGGATTTATTTTGCAGATGAAAGAGTTTTTGAAGAATTTATAAAGACCTTCCTTGTCAAGTCCAAAAGACTAGCTTGGGGGAGTCCGCGCTGACTAGTAAGCTTCACTCTTCACTCTTCTTTCATTTTTCCTTTTCCCCATTAAGCATCTCATTGCATATTTTGTCTTTGTGCTCACATTGAGGATAATGTGATGTTTAGCTTGGGGGAGGGATTGCATTTTCCTATTTTGCATTTTAGTTGATCATTTTTCAAATTTTGAATAAAAGAAAGAGAAGATTTTTGAGAAACTTTAAAAAAAATTCTGAACATAATTGAATGCTTTTCATGCTTTGCTTGCTTGTTTACTATGCTATCATGTTACATTTCCCAAACTTAGAGCTTTCAAAAGATAATGATTCAACATTTATTGAATTGTGCATACATGGGGAAGTCTTGTACACAGTAGGCATGGAATGAATCTATAGATGAGTACGCTTGATCTTGACATTTGGCAAGTTACATATATTGTAAGGTAGAACCTCCTTAGACTGGTACATCTATACCCAGTCTTATCTAGGTGTGTGTAGTTATCCTTGTGATGTGTGTCATGTCAAAACGCATAAGTATGGTTTTCATTTCATTCCTATAAGCATTGCATTCATGATTCACTAAGATTTGAAGCCTTTGAATTACATCTCAAAAATTAGCCCCTTCTTACAAATGTTTCACAAAATAATAGCTACACATTAAAACTACCTACCTTTTGAGCTAGTAGCTAGACTATGGTGTATGAGTGCTCTTTTGAGAAAATTTGTTCTTATATGTTAAAGTGAATTTGGAAGAACCAAAATGTTCAAGAAACAATGTTATGTTCAGAAAAGAAAAGAAAAGAAAAAAAAAGAGTGAAATAGAAAAGAAAAAAGAGAAACGAAAAAAAAGAAAGAAAAAGAAATAAAAGAAGAAGTTGTGAGTATCTCCTAAGAATTGTCAAGTCAATATTCAGAAGGAGTTTACCCTTGTGTTTCGTTTGTAATAAGCCAATTTGTTGCTTTTAGGCTTCGTTATCCGTCTTCTGGGAAATTGATCGAAAGTTTGGATTGAGTATTCATTTATCATTGGTCAGTTACTAGCTCATTCTAACCTTCACATGACCATAACTGTTTGTCCACCTTTCACCCATTTCCTAAAGCCTTCTTCTCATCTTTTCGGCTTCTTTTCTATGTGCATTGTGATCTTTGACTTGTGTTTTGAACTGTTTACCATATTAGATTGCGGACACATTTTCATAAGTCGTAGATAGGTGAGTGTCTCAAACATTTACACATAAAGAAATCACCTTTTACGTACATGAGTGTTCGAGTGTGCCGTGAGAGTCCATTTGTCAAAAGATCATGCAGGAGCCGAAAATTCTATAGTGAAATTCTTTGTGCTACGCCGTTATGTAAATCTCAGCCATGTTTATGTATCATTCTTGCCCACGTTGTTTTTGGGTTATGATTCATTATGTTTCCAAAGTTTTACGGTGAGATTTGTTTCTTGATGGTGTAGTAGCCAATGCTTGCAACCCTTGTCCTGGTATTGTTTGTTATGTTTGCTTGAGGACAAGTAAAGGTTTAGCTTGGGGGAGTTTGATAAGTGAATATTTGTATGGTTTTAACCCCCAATTTAGCTCGGTTTTGTATGTCATTTGTGCTTGTTAAGCCACTGTATGAGCTAATATCGTATGCTAGGCGAATCATATGTTTCTAGCCTGTTTTTGTAGGAAGTGACGGTTTACGCTCTTTGTCTTATTCAGAGCATTTGCCTAGAACCCGACGATTTGAGAAGCAAGCTTGACCATTTCGAAGGCATTTCAAGAAGGTTCACCGATTCAAAAGAAAGAAGAAGTAAAGACGATGTCGCAGTTGTCAGAAGATCAATCAGTTAGGCGAAGAATTCATCGCTTTACATCAAACCCTATCAACAACAAACCCGACTCAAGAGGTCAAGGGGGATGTTGGAAGTCAGGTCATATGCAAGGGGAGATGAAACGAGAGTCAAAGCTTCTAGATGACAACTTACCCGATCGGGTAAGTGTGTACCCGATCGGGTATCCCTGCTGCTTCAAGCAAATTGCTTCAACTTCCTCCTTTTGTCCTATATGTTCAATGCTCGACCCCTTTCCCACGAAACCCTAATGCTATATAAAGGATGCTTTAGCCACTCTTCTCAACACATCCTCTTTACAATAATCTCTTCTCTTCTTAAACTTCTCTTTAGATTAGGAGGAGGGGGAACTAGCCTCCCTTCTCTCATTTTATTCTTCTTTAGTTCTTAGTTTATTTTTGTCCTTTCTACATCAAAATCTTAGCTTAGATCAATAAGAATTTCAATCTTTGTAATCTACTTTGTTGGGTTCAAGTGTTGTAATTCAAGAAACGATTATTCTATGCAAGGGATTTCTATTATTGTTATCACTTTCATTATTGATCGTCACCTAGGTATTCTTATTTTATCCTTTGTTTAATGTCCTTATTATTTTCTATTTGATTGTTATTTTCCATATATATTATCTTAGATTCATTTTAATACTGTTATAATCGTAATTTCATTTTTTAGATTATCAATTAGTGTCGTTATTATCGCCACATAGAGAGTCTTAAATTAGTGTAAACATGTCTATCCTAGTTTTTATTATCATCATCATCTTAGATATAATCATTATCATGAGTGAATAGCCACCTTTCTAGGGTGTAGGGTAGTCATGTTAGGTTGATTAAAAGATGATAATTGGATAAAAGAAATTGTGCTTTTAAAACATTGTGTCTATGCATGTTTGGACTATAACGATAGTTAACGATTTCTGGCCGAAAATCATTGACTAAAATGGAATTATTTTCCAAGGTAGAGATACGCGAATTGAGTAGACAAAGCATGACATGGTAGATTAGACCTAGTAAATTGCCTAAAAGCCTGCTAGACCATCTGATCTATGATTGTAATGAACACATCATTCTTACGAACTCATTATGAATTATTTGCATGTTCCATATCCAATTGTATCAATATATTAATCTACATGTGTGAACCTACTTCCCTAGATGCTTTTCATTATTGTTAATTCATCATTTGCTTTATTTCTTTCATCTTCAATTGCTTTTATTTTGTTTTCATTTATGCTTTTGTTAGTTTAGACATCATAATCCCAAAACCCAGATATTCGTTAGATAAGACCAAATTGCGAGACATTTCACATTCTATAGGAAACACCATCTCCCTGAGGATCGACCCCTACTTCCTTAATTACATTAATTTGTTATTAGCCTAGTCTGGGTAATTTATCTTTGTATCGGGCTCGCGACAAGCACGATCACTCTTCTAGCATGGGGTGTTTCATTGCATTATCTAAATTGAAAGTGATATTGTCATCCCCCAATGTTAGTGTAAGTCTCCCATTCTTAACATCTATAACCTCCCCCGCAGTATGGAGGAATGGTCGTCCTAATATGATAGGAATTTGGGTGTCCTCAGCCATATCTAATACGACGAAGTCAACTGGTATGAAAAATTTTCCTACTTTAACCGGTACATCTTCTAAAATTCCCAAAGGGTGTTTAATAGAACGGTCGGCCATTTGTAAGGTCATGGTTGTAACATTAAGTTGACCCATATTTAACTTTTTACAAATAGAAAATGGCATTACACTAACACTAGCCCCTAAATCACAAAGGACTTTATCAACAGCTAAACAACCTATATTACAAGGAATAAAAAAACTCCCTGGATTCTTTAGCTTAGGTGGTGATCGGAATTTTGTAACACAACACTGCATTTCTCAGTAAATGCAACCGTCTCCACTTCATTAAAGAATCGCTTCCTTGTCAATATTTCCTTCAGAAATTTTGCATAGGCCGACACTTGAGTGATCAACTCAGTAAAAGGTACATTAACTTGCAAATTCTTGACCACTTCCATAAACCTTCCAAACTGTTTATCGAGCTTGGATTTATGTTGGCGGTGTGGAAAAGAAAGTCTAATGGCGATTGGCTCGGATTCTTTTGCTTTTGAAGATGAAGTAGAGGACTTATAGGTCTGATCAGGGGTTGCTCGATCGAGCAAAGGGGTGATGCTCAATCGAGCAACCTTCTTTTCAGCCAATTTTTCGTTGTTTTCCGAATGTTGACGTGTAACTTCCATACTTTCATCGTTATCATTCTCTTTTATTTTTAGATTTCCCAACCCTCTCGGATGCATGTAAGGTGCACTAATATCGTCGATGGGCATCATCGGGCCTTTGTAATGGGTCCCACTCCTTAAAGTAATAACATTGACTTGTTCATGTGGAGGGTGTCCCTGAGGAGGAAGATTGGCCGGTTGTTTGTGTGGATTTTGAATTGCCAATTGGGCAATATGAGTATCCACTATCTTGTTATGTGCGAGCAATTGAGAAATCTGAGCATCTTGCTTTTGTTGTATCATGAGACATTGCTGCAACATGGCTTTCAATTCCGCCATATCATTACTTGGAGGTGGTGGAGGTGGAGCTTGTTAAAAGTTTTGGTCTTCTTGATTTGGACGGTTAAAATTGCCTTGAGGATTGCGATTATAAGGAATCACATAAGAGGAACCTGTTGCTGAGGTGGCGACGGGGTAGGATTAAGAACATTCTGACTTTGGTAGGAGAAATTTGGGTGTTCTCTCGTCCTTTCATTATGAAAGTTAGAGTACGGTGCACCTTGCTTACAGGATTGAAAATCAAGTACTTGTTCAACCGTACTCATACACTCTACCGCATTATGCCCCATGGTACCATATCTTTTACAGGTTGACTCTTGTTGAATCATGGCATTGACCGTTTGTTTATCTTCCAAAGATTTTGAAGTTTGTAATTCGGCAATTTTAGCAGTTAATGCCTCCAACTGAGCTGCAACGGCATTGTCCGAACCTCCTCGCCTCGCATTACCCTTGGGATTGCCATACTCAGCAGTGTGAGTAGCTATCTCATCAATCAACTTTCAAGCATTATCATCGGTAGTGTTATTTTGGAATCTTCCATTGGCAGCAGAATCTAGCAATGCTCTCTGATCATCATATAACCCGTTGTAAAACTGGTTGCATAGGAACCAAGTATCAAAACCATGATGTGGAACGGATTTGACAAACTTCTTGAAGCGAACCCATGCCTCATTAAAGTTCTTAGTGGGACTTTGTTTGAAACTTGTGATTTGACTTCGGATGGCGTTGGTTTTTGTGGCGGGAAAGTATCTTTTGTAGAATGCAAGAGCAGAGAATTCCAATCAGTGATGCCAAGTGCATCCACATCTAACTCACCCAACCAATCTTCTGCCCCGTCTCGTAGCGAAAAGGGGAATAAAACCAACTTGATTTGATCTTGCGTGACCCCACCCGTTAAAGGAATAGAGCAACAATAGTTGGTGAATTTTTCCATATGCTTCGCAGGATCCTCAGTGGGGCTTCCTCCAAACATGTTTCGCTCCACCAAAGAGATATAAGATGGACGAATCTCAAAGGTTCCATTAGCCGTAGTAGGGAGTTTGAATCCCTTGGGACTAGATGTAACGGTAGGCTCCGAATGGCTGGCTAAAGTAGGCATGGTTGTAGTGGGTGCAGAAATATGTGTATCTTCTTCTAAGGATGGTTTTTCTGCGACAAATTCGGCGTAAATTGTGCCAAGCGTACTCAAGTCTTCCGCTTCTTGAATTTCCTTCCAAAAGTTTCGTCTAGCTCGGAGAGTCCTCTCTGGTTTGGAATCGTAGGGTACAAGATCGGACCTGGAACACCTGGGCATAAACGAACACTAAAGAAAAGGATAAGAACGGTCTCAAGGAACTTAGGTTCCATGAGACAAAGAAAAAGACAAACTAAGTAGAAACAAACAGAAAACTGTTGCCTCCCTGGCAATGGCGCCAAATTTGATAAGAGTAAAGTCGCGTCACCTTAATCAAAGTAATCCTAATTCACTACTAACTAATAGTCAGCGGTAAGTAAGGTATCGAATCCACAGGGAGGCGGTAGTATTCTAATCTGTTAAACTAGGTTTGTCTCTATAGTAACAATTTCGGGGTTTTGAGATTGAGTTTCTAGTCTAAAAGCAATCAATAACAATAACTAATAGCAAACAATAACAACTAATAATAAAAGGTTGAAAACAATAAGATTAAAAGTCTAGGGTCTCAGGTTCACTAGGATTATTGTTCAGGGGTAAGGATGAAGTCAACTATCATGCAATAAAGTTATCTAAGGTCACAAGATCGGTCGATTCAATTATGCCCATTAGATCTACAATTTAACATGCGATCGCTATCATTAAACGAGTTCTATTCAATTATCGTAGCCTATCTTAGTCTTAACCCGGTCGGTGTCAATCCTAATTCGCGAGACTAGTTAATTAATCCTGGCCAGTAATCAA